>VXBB01013606.1:91769-103798 GCA_013399915.1 Illadopsis cleaveri | reverse complement strand
CACAGCCACCATGGCACTGTCACAGCCACCACGGCACCACCACAGCCACCATGGCAGTGTCACATCTACCACGGCACAGCCACTGTGTCACCGGCACAGCCACCATAGCACTGTCACAGCCACCACGGCACCATCACCGCCACCGTGGCACTGTCACAGCTGCTGTGGCACCATCACAGCCACCACGGCATTGTCACAGCCACCACAGCACTGTCACAGCCACCGAGGCACTGTCACAGCCACTGAGGCACTGTCACAGCCACCATGGCACTGTCACAGCCACCGAGGCACTGTCACAGCCACCATGGCACTGTCACAGCCACCGAGGCACTGTCACCGCCACCGTGGCACTGTCACAGCCACCGTGGCACTGTCACAGCCACCAAGGCACTGTCACAGCCACCGAGGCACTGTCACAGCCCCGTGAAGAGGCAGCTGCCCCTCCTGGCTCCTGCAGCAGCAGGAGTGAGTTTCCCTGGCACTGCACACACCGAGGCTCATCACAGACCACGATCAGCAGAACTGTCTGTGGTCCCACACCAATAAACACTGCCCAGGGAGCCGGGATGATGCTGTGGCACGTCCTGCCCCTCAAGCCCAAAGACTCATTTCTTCAAGGTTTCATGCATTTACCATGGGAATCAATCAGAAAAAAACCCCTCCTGTTTCATCATGGAGTGGGATTTTTTTGCCTGAAGAAAGAATTGATATTGCCAACCACTCTGCAGCAAATTAAACCCAGCTGGGTGCAGGTAATGTCATCCTGGCTCCAGCAGTAATGCTGCAGTTTTATTTTTGGGGATGAAGAGCAAATTCCAAGCAGTCACTACAGGAAAAACCCAGCCCAGGTGTAGGTTTGGCCTCCAGGGCCATTTATCTCACATCACACCCTGAACTCATCCCACAAACCCTCGTGTGCCAGCGGGACAAGGGCTGACACAGGAAGGGCTTTATGGGCCTGAAGAGATGTAAAAGAAATCTCCTGCTTGACTTTTAGCTCTTTTATATACATATAAATTTTTATTAGGGAGGACATTGCGATGGAAATGGGATTTTTATCGATTCCCTGTTCCCTGAAGGCAGCTGCAATCCCTCTCCAGCTGTGCTCAGCAGTTGCAGAGCTCATTTCCAGGCACCAAACCAAACGCTGGAGGAAACAGGGACACACTCAGGGGTTCAAGTGGTAGATAATAGGATACTTTGGGCTGGGAGGACTTAAAAATTCATCCTGTTCCACCCACTGCCATGGGCAGGGACATCTGCCACTGTCCCAGGGTGCTCCAAGCCCTGTCCAACCTGGCCTGGGACTCTTCCAGGATGGGGCAGCATCTCCCATCCAAGGTTTGGATGGTGCTCATGGACTTGCTCCTCAATGAAATAATTGTACTGAAGGTTAAAGCCCCCAAAGGGAAGCAGCAGTGGGATGTGTTTGTTTTGGCCTATTTGTTTTGCAACACTGGAGACCGACACTCATGAGCCTGCTCCAGTAATTGCTTGTGCTGATGAATCTGCATTGTTTAATTAGGGCTGTGCATGGAGCTCATCGTTAATGGATAATTGCCCATTTGCTGCTATCAATTCTTCCTCAAGAAACTTGTCTGTCCCTGGGAGCAGAGAATCCTCTCCAGGGTGGGAGCTGCTGAAGGATTTGCTGCTCCCATACACAATTCCTTTGGTGCCCAGAGCAGTAAAGGACAAATCTTGTGCTTATCAGCTCCCTGAAAAGCAGGATAATCATGGAACCACAGACTGGTTGGGGTTGGAAGGGACCTTTAAAGGCCATCTGGTGTCGCCCTGATTTTTCAGCCTTCTGATGTTTTCACATTTCTACTGGAGCTTTCTCACACTTGTAACAAAAACAAAGTCTAGTATTTTGTAAATAACACATTCCTTTCCAGGGAGAAAAACAAATTGATAAACTTCTAAGTTGACCACTGGGGTCAGAGAGGTGTTACTCTCGTCCCCCAATCCCTGATCAAATTCCAAACCCTATTTAAACCCCAAATCATAATAAACTTTCTCTTTCTCTTCACACTTCTCAACTTGGCAAGTGAGTGTGGTTCTTTCGTGTCCTCTGGCGACAATCTGGTTCCAGCCATGGGCAGGGACAATCCCACTAGACCAGGTTGTTGCCAACCCCATCCATCCATCCAGGGCTGGAAACCCTTCCATGGATGGACCATCCACTTTAATCCACACTAATTTAGAGCCGAGGTTCCCCGCTGTTCCCATCAGCAGGTACTGCCCAAAAAACTCATCTCACCACGTGTACCAAACACCCCAAATTCCAAGGGGTTTTATTTTTTGCCCCCTGAAGGGCAGGGTTGTCTTTTCCCCAGACGGAGCCGGGGTCCCCTGTCCCTCCCCGCGGCACCGGGAGACGCGGGCGGAGCACTTACTGTGAGAAGGAGGAATCCACGCTGAAATCCTCGGCGTGAGGCCTAAGAGCGAGAGCAGCACAGAGGGAATGAGGGAATGAGGGAACGCACCGCCCCCGGCTCCACACCGGGGCCGCCCCGCCGGGGATGCCCCGGGCACCGAGAGGTCACACCACGCCTGGGACACGTCCCTGCTCAGCTCCCCGTGATGCTCTGCTGGCTTTGTCAAGTACAACCTCTCTAAGGATTCACCTCCATGGATAAAAATGGGGTTTATGCCTGTTTTATGCTCCTTTTTTTTTTTTTTTTTTTTTTTTTTTAAACCGCGCCCCTGCTCTCCCNTTTTTGTTTTTAACTGCGTCGCTGCTCTGCCTCTAGTCGGTGCCACACTTGGTGCAGAGAAATGAGACTTTGAAGGGTTGCTGCTTTCAGGAACTCAGCATTGTGCCCCTCTCCTGGGTTGGTTTTACAGACACCAGTGATGAGCAGAGAAGGGAAAAGAAAATAGAATTAAAAAAACCAAGCCAAAAATCAAATCAAATGACAGAGAGGAACGATGAGGGAGATGAGGGGTTCGAGGCAAGGGGAGGAAGGACACAGAGAAAAACAGGAGTGGGTGGGAGGCAAAGGGCCTGTGCTCGTGTACTGTACATCCCACAGACAGACAGCACAGGGCTGTCAAACACAGCAATTACAGCTGCAAAGCAAAAAAAAAAACCCTTGGGAAAATAATGTTGCCATCAGGACACCCTGGGATGGCCCCTGGTCCCCATCATTGACTGAGCCTGAGCCCTGCCCTGTTCCAGCAGTGCCCTCTCTCCTTCCCTTACTCACTGCCAGCCAGGGACACCGAGAAATATCATCAGAGCCAAGGGGGCTGCTGCAGACCATAAAGATTTTTCTTGCATTTTGCTTTTGCTTTACGAGTCCGCAGCACTCCAGCACAGTTCAAACTAAATAAAAGCAATAAATTCCCATTTCAGCAGAAATGCAAGCCCAAGGGGAGCTGATCCATCTCTCAGCTACGAGCAGCAGCCTCCCTGGGCCAGGATTTATTTTGCTCCTACTCCCGGGCTCTGGTCTGTGCAGAGGCTGGGGAGGAGCTCATTGCTCTTTCCTCTATCCCAGGTGAGTATCCTTGGACATTCCCAGAGATGGGGCACCCGGTGCCAGGGAAGGATTTCTCCCCAGTATTTAATCTAGCCCTGTCTTCTCTCAGTGTGAAGCCATTCCCCCTTGCCCTGTCACTCCAGGCCCTTATCCCAAGTCCTTCTCCAGCTCTTTTGGAGCCCCTTTAGGTACTGGAGGGTTCTGTAGGATTTCCCCAGAGCCTTTTCTTCTCTGGGCTCATCTCCTGCCATTTCCCCCCTCTTCCCTGCTCATTTCCAGCTTTCTCCTGCAGCCCTCCTGGAGCACTGAGTTAGTTCACACCAAAGTGGTCTCTTGTGCCACCTCTCACAGCGAGAGCGAGCCCTGGGCTGTCTCTGCAGCTGTGCTTTGCCTCGCAGCAGCCCTGGCATTTATTCCTGCCCAGATTTTCTCCAGCTGCAGAGCAGAGCCTCGGGAAGGAGGGAAGGAGTCTGCCAGCTCAGGCTCCCTCCAGCTCAATTGGATTATCCCACGTTAGCAGCAGGGGCTGCTCAGGCCCCTCCGCCTGCCTCTGGTTTTGAGCAGTGGCATTTTCTGCCTCACAGAGATGTTTATGGGGAAAGAATCAGCAAATGATTTGGTTTTCTCCTAATGTGGTGCCAGCTGGCAGCCGGGGAGAACAGAGGAGCAGGAGCTAATTCCAGCTGCAGAGAAAAACCCTCCTGAAAGCCAAAGAGCAAAGGCACCAACCCACACAGATCAACGGGGTCCTGCAGAACCTGAGGGTTCTGGGGAACTGGGATGAGCCAGGGAGATTGCCAGGATTCCTTCCCTCAAAGCCACGGGCTCAGGAGGAGAATAAACACCTCACTCACATGGAGGCACCACAAACAAAAGGGATTCCAAAGTCATGGGCAGACATAAATCTCCCCAAGGGTGGCTTTGGCCACTCTGTGCCATGGTTAAAACACATGCAATAAAATAACACCTTTTTTTTTTTTTTTTTTTTGGCTCCCAAATGAGTGAAGTTTGTTGTGCTGGTCACAGAGGGAAGAAGTGATTTGAGGTATCCCACTGAAACCTCTCCTTCTTCCCACCTGGCACTCAAATTCTCACCAACACTCCAATTGCTGAGAAAACATGGAGATTTCTCTAAGAAAACTAAAAATCACTCCAAATCTCATTTGGAAAACAGCCGTTTTCCAGATGCTAAAAACACTTTAACAGTGATTTACAACACACAGAACTAAAACCACTTAATGGAGTCAGAAAGGTTACGCTGGCTTTTAATGTGCTTTAGATAATCTACTTCAAATTGACCTTTTTTACTTCATCCAGGTCTGGCTCCATGAGAGCAGACAAACCTCAGCTCTCCTCATTCCCATGGAAAACAAGGATGGCACAGGCAGGGAAACGATCTCTGCTCCCCTGCAGGATCCAGGGGCTGGCAGGGCAGAGCTGTCCCCACACAGGGGAAGCTGAGGCCCCTGGTCCAAGCTGCTGTCTGGGACAAGAAACATCTCCCAGACAGAAGAGCAGAGCAGGGAAGGGTGGGAGAAAGGAGAGGAGCAGAGGGGGAAGGAACTTCTTGGCTGCTGCAGAAGACAGGTCTGCCCCCACCTTTCAAACTACAGCCCCTGACAAAAGGGGAAGGTTTTGTTAGAAGGTGAGGAGACAAAGGCACGTTTATTATTAGAACAAAGCCATAATAAAGCTTGCTTATGTAAAAGAGAGAGCAATCACCTGCCCACCCGTGCTGGAGGCAGCTCCTGGGCTGAGCAGCACCTTCCACCTCATCCTGCCTCCTCAGCTCTGGCTCCAGCACCTCCCAGCAAAGGCTGAGCTGGACAGGGATGTGTACAGCACCCCTGGGCTCCAGTACCCCAAGAACTGGGGCAGCAGGACCAGTTCCCTTCTCTCCAGGGGGGAAGGCAGCCAGCCCCAAGCTCCAGCTCTCCTCCAGCTCTGCCAGGGCACTGCAGGATCTGGGTGGCATTCAGCTCTCGTGCCTCGTGCAGATAATTTGAGGCCAAATGCTGTCCCCGTGTTCCAAGAGCTCCAGGATGCTCAGAGGGAGAGAGCAGCAAAGAACAGCAGCAGCTCAGCCCAGCTCACACAGGGACCAGCAAACCCTGCACTGTCACCACTGCCTCCCGAATTTTTGGTAAATGAAGAGCATTAAAAATTCACTTCTGGTGGTTCATTTCCTATTCAATTTACAGCCATCATTTCCAAGCAAACAAACAAAAAAATTCATGCCTTGACTTGAAGCTGCTGGAAGTTACAGACACAAGTAATGACCTGCCAACACCACTGCTGCCTTCAGGCTGCTTTAATAACCACTCGCAAGGCTCAGAGGCATTTCAAGACCAAGGTGGAAAGGCATTAAATCTGACGACCTTGTCCCTTAGCTCTGGGAAGGATTTAATGCCTTTTCACCCTGATCTCGAGACGCCTTCAACTCAGGGTCAAGGCAGGGGGGTGAAAATGAGCCAAGCAAGGTGAGTGCCTGGGGAGGCTCCCCAAAGCCGGGCTCAGCCCCTGGAGACAGGAGCTGCACCACGGTTCCTACCATGCTGACAGTGAGAAACTCAGCCCAAAATAGCCCGATGTGAGAAGGACAGATGGGAGGAGATGAAAAAAGAAAGTAAAGAGGGGGAGAAGGAACGAGCAAGAGGAAGGGGAAAGTGAGAGGAAGAGGCACACGTCTGCTCACAAAGCCGTGCGAGAGGGGAGGGAAGGGCAGCTCCCCTTCCCCACTCTGGGATGACCCAGGGAAGGGGTTGGAGCCTCCAGCAGCCCTGGTGTGGAGGAGCTCAGCCAGCTGTGCTGCTGAGCACCTGGAAAAGCCACCAGGCACCTGCAGAGAGCTGCAGAGGTGCCACACGGACCGGCTGTGCCACCACTGGCAGCAGCAGGAGCAGGAGGCAGCTCACCTGCAGCACGGGCTCAGCCGCCTCCCCACGGCGCTGCTTTAATCACAGGAGTACTTTTCCTTGGCATTCCTCTGCAAAAGCCACATCACAGCTCCAACACATAAAGTTTGGAAAGCAGCAGGCACGGTGCCAGAGCTGCAGCAGCACCGGCTGCAGCCAGACAGGCTGTTCCCAGCCCAGTGTCCAGCCTGGCCTGGAGTTACCTTCCAGAAAGTTGTGCCTCTCCCAGAGTCAGCCACACGTTCATGGAGGTGGGAAAGGAGCTCTAAGGTCATCAAATCCATCATCAAAGCACACCCCCAGCACTGCCAAGCCCACCACTGAGCTGTGTCCCCAGATACTACAACCATACATCATTCAGATCCCTCCAGGGGTGGGGACTCCACCTGTGCCAGGGCTGGACAACCCTTTGGGTAAAGAAACTTTGCCCCAAATCTAACCTAAATTCCCCCTGGCACAGTTTGAGGATATTTCCTCTTGTCCTAATGCTTGTTTCTTGGGAAAAGTGACTGATCCCACCTGGCTACAAGCTCCTTTCAGGTGCATGGAGAGGGCAGGCACTGCCAAGCCTGGCAAAAAGGCCCTGCAGGTGCTCAGGCTGCTCTTACACCTCCCTACCTTTGCTAATGAGCTAAATGAGTCCTTGCAGTCCTGACAAGGGATCCTTGTGAGGGAAGGACTGTGGACAGTTTGGAGGTAGGATGTGAGACCCTCATGGCCCACTCAGAGGGGTGCCACTCTCCCAGCAAGCAGGAAAGGGAACGGGGGAGGAACGTGCTAATCCCTGTGCCCTGATGGGACCTGATGGGAACGAGGATCCGAAAATAAACAGAGCAGAAGCCCAAGTGCTGAGTGTGGCATCCTGAGGTGAGGATCGTGTCTGCCTGTCAGGGCTATGTAGGGCACCGAGATCCTCGGCAGCCGTGGGAGGAGAGCTCAGCACTTGCAGAGCTCAGCCTGCTCCCCTCCAGCACCCAGCTCGGGGGGTGGCATCGCCCCGTGCCCACAGGGCAAACACTTCCTGCCAGAGAGGGCCTGGGGTTTGAGGGATGGGGACCTCGGTCATGGGAGCAGCCACAAACACATCCAAAAACTGGAGGGAGCTCGGGGCTGAGCCCTGCATGGGACACGGGGATGTCGGTGCTGTCTCTGCACAGAGGAGCGGCTACAAAACCGGGAGGGTGAGCAGAGCTCGAGGCCATGCCAGCACTTTGGGGCAGTTCCAGAAAGGAAAAGAAGCAGCCAGGCTCAAGCTCTCAGTCTGCAGCCCGGGCTGGAATCGCTGCTGTGCTGAAGAACGGCTCTGCTCGGTGTGAGGGATGGCAGCTGGCGGGAGCCGGGATGGATCCTGTCCCGAGCATCAGGATTCATTTGCATATTGCCCTGGGAGCCGGGCCCTGCACCTGAGCTCCATTCCTGCAGTGATCCCGCCCTGAAAACACCCTCAGCATCCCCCAGAGAAACGCCCAGAGGCGTGGGCAGTGCCACCTCCCTGGCCTGGCAGGAGAAGAGCCCAAGGGCAGCTCATCCGAGGCTGGCAGGGCAGGGGATGCTCAGCCCTCCATGGAGAGGGCTGGGAGGTTGGAGCCCAAGGCTGAGAGCAGCCCGTGAGTTGGGCACTGCCAGGACAAGGCTGGGAGATGTGGGCAGAGATGAACAAGATGCCAGAAACAGCCACACCCCAGAGCAAACCCCAGTGCCCCTCACCCAGAGAAAACCCCCAAAAACACAGCCAGGCCTGCCCAGCCTGTCCCGTCCCAGCCCGGCCTGTCCCAACCAGGCCTGCCCAGCCCAGCAAAGACCACCAAAGCCAAAGTGCTTAATGAGCAAAATGTGTTGGATGCCCCAGATTCTCTCTCAGATCTTCTCCAGAAAGGCTCCCCCAGCAATGCTGGGTCCTGCCCTCCCTCACAAAGTGTCACTGATGTCCCCAGCTCAGGGAGAGCAGTGCAGGGGCCAGGTCTGGCACAGACCACCCTGACAGCTCAGCCCTGCTCGGATTTCTGGTACAAACCCTCATCCCCAGCCAGGAGAGAAGCAGCAGGAGGCCCAAGGCTGGAGCAGGGCAGGGATGGGCAAACCCCACGCAGGGGATGTCCCTGGCACAGCTTTTCTCCTGCACAAAAGCACCTCACCCAGAGCTGAGGCAGCAAACCAGCCCAGGGCGTTTGCTGAGGGCACAGAGAGGGCTCTGAAAGGTCTTTGCTGGAAAAAGCTTTTGTTAAAGAAATGTTAAAAATGCCTCCTATGGAGAGCATCACCTGGAGAGCTCCTTCAGGGGCTGAGTGGCTGCGGTGGTTTCATTGGCCAGACAGGACCTCTCCGTGGTTCATTTCTGTGCGAGTCTCAGGCAAAAAATCCACATTTAGCAAGTCCTGTTTGTCAATACCAGGCTACCCCTGGGGGGGACAAACATCCACCGGTCAGAAATTCTATTTTCAGACACATTTGGGTGAATTCCTCACTCTCTGGAGTGCTTTACCTCCAAAGAACCCCTCATTAAACCTGGCCTAGCAGAGCACTGCTCTTCCCCACTGAGGAGACTCCAGCCACCTTGTTGACTGTAACGGGGCTGAAGCAGAGTCCCATTTATTCCTGCCAAAAATATCTCCAGCTGAGAGACAAGGCAAGGCTGGGAGGGGTGGGAGTGAGCAGCCTGAAGGAGAAAGGAAGGGAGGGAAGGATCCAGCTGCTGCCTTGAGCTGCCTGACAGGAAAGGAGCAGCCAGGCTCCTCTGGGACACACAGCAAAAAGGACAAGGGGGAACAGGTACAAGATGCAGCAAGGGAAAAATTATTCACCCTGAGAATGATCAAACCCTGCACCTGGCACCCAAAGAAGCTGAGAAATGTCCAGTGAGATGTTTAAAACTCAGCAGGACCGGTTCTGAGCCAGCTGGGACAACTTTAAAGCCAGTCCAGCTTTGGAGCAGAGCCCTCCAGGTCCTCTCCAAGCCCAGCTCTTCTGCAATGCTAATCTTCCTCCTTCACAATTCTGTTACAGGCATCTTAACAAACACAACTGAAGGAGATGAGGCCAGGGAGGGGACACAGAGCCCTGCCAAGGCCTGGGGCAGAGCAGCCAAATCAGACACCAAACAGGAATATTTGCAATCCCTGCAGAGCCCCAGTGTGCCCTGGGACAGGCAGTGGCCAGAGCTTCCCCTGCTTCCAGCAGAGCTGCACAGACAGGACGTGTTGTCTTGTAAAAACCTTTGTTTGTGTTTTTAAACCCGCACCTCGGGTGCTGCAGGGAGATCACCGGTCCTGAAATGGGATCCAAACAGATGTTTGCATGTCCTGCCTCCTGCCAGCAGCTCCTTCCCAAGCACAGAGTGCTCCCTGGAGCTCGCCTTCCCTTCACACCTTCCCCTTTCAAACCCTCCTGGCACAAGGGACAAACCTGCCTCAGGAAAAACCTGGATGCAGGGAGAAGCCTCAGCCTCTGCTGGCTGGTTCCAGGCACTATCACCTGGTGCCAGGGGAGCCTCAGTGCCCAGGCAGCTGGTCTGCAGCTGAGCCTGCCCTCCCTGGCATGGCCACGAGGCTCCCAGTTCCATCCCCATCCCACAGCAATCCCTGGCACACAGAAATAACTCCAAGCCTCTTTGGTGAATGATACTTCCACATGAGCAGCCTGGGCTGGTCCCATCCCACCTGCAGGGCACCAGACACAGGAAAATATCCCTGTCCTGGATGCCCAGGGGCAGCCCTGAATTTCCCTTTTTACTCCCAAGCTGTGGAGTGGTTTTTCCTCCGATGGATTCAAATCCTTTCCTCTTGTTTTGACTGGGAACCCCTAAAAGCTTTGAGATGCTGCAATGACTCAGAGACAAGAGTAAGGAGGTAAATAAAGTAGGTGAGAATAAATTTCCCTGGCTTCAATCATCAGGAGGAATCATTTGCATCCCGCAACACACATCTCCTTCCACCATCACCTGGAAATTCACTCCCAGCTGCCGGGAACAATTGTCACGGCTAACTTGGTGCTTGAGTCTGGCTTTGGGTGGCACAAAGCATCTCAAACTCTCTGTTCATCACTTCCAAGCCAATTCTCCTGCCTTCACTGCAGCAGTGGAAGAGAAGTGCAGGAATCTCAGCCTCAGTTACCAACTCATTGTTGGGAAGCAGGAGATGCTGGCAGTGGGGACTCCAGACACCGCAGGCTGCGGCGTGCAGGGCTCTGCCTTCTGCCACAGGGGTGTCAAAGTGTTCCCCCAGCTCCTCTGCCTCACAGCAGCAGCCTCTTACAACGAGATTGCAGCAAATCACTGAAAATTCCAGTGAAACCCAGGGAATTGGGTCTTTATGCAGCCCTGGGGCACCTTCTCTCGGGGGTCCACCAAAACACTGTAGCGATGAGATTTTTGGAACTGCCTCCCTCCAGCTCCAATAGTCCCCTGCAGTTTCCCTGCTTTATGCTGTACTCCCACAAAACATCAGGAGGATCAGCCCTGGGATGAAGGTTTGTCCCCCTGGACTTGGGCAGGAACCCACCAAGCCCCTGGGTGCCAGAGAGGAGAAGCCCCTCTGGCAAGTTTAGTCACTGCTGATCAGGGATGAGTCTGTAGCAGTCTCTCAGTTGTTTTTTTCTGGCCCCTACACATCTGGTTTGACCACTGACCCTGTCCTGAGGGGAATACCACCAGAACTTGGAAGAGCACAGAGAGGAAGCAATCTTGCTCCAAAGGCTTTGCCCATAGTGATGCTCAGGACGTGCCCTCAGAGGTTCAGGTACCCCTGGGACAGGTCCAGATTTTTTGCAGCAATGAAAGCAATGCACAAAACCAGACCACAAACAGCACTGGGAGCAGACCCAGGATGTCAAAACCTTCTGAGACCACAGCAGCTCTGGGGATTTAGTCCCACTGCACCTCCACAATGCCCATTCTCAGCCTTCACACATGTAAGGCCTTGCCTGGCAGAGTCAGAGGCAGGTCCCCACCAGCTCCCGGTGTTTGCTCACCACAGCCCCAGCCCCGGTGCCATCTGGAGCGCAGGCACACCACACCAGGGACGCACTGACATCTCCCCAGGGCACCAGGAGGACTCTGCCTCCTCCCAGACCTGGAGACTGAAGCATGTGCCTGGCGGGGCTGGGCACCGGCAGCAGCCACGCCGGTGCTCCCCAGCACACTCCTCCCTCCTCGGCTTCCCCGGCGGGCACCACAGCTGCTGCTCCTGGCTGTGTGCCATCCTCCCCCCAGATATGCCAAGAGGCAGAGGCTGAGGCATTAATTCATTCCAGTCTAAAGCCAAACAAGTAAAATTCCCCCCTCTGAGCAGGGGAGCTTTCCCACCGTGCTCATTTGCACCAAATCACATCCTAGGAGACATACAGTACACAGTCACAGGTGAGGCAGCATGGATGGGCAGGCAGGCTGGGTGGATGGTGGAGGAGGACAGAACAGAAAATGGAACGAACAGAACAAGAACTGAATTAGTGGCATTTGCATCCTCATCGTAACCAGGGGACCTGGCTCCTTCTGAATCACTGAAATCCCCAGAGCAGCGCAGAGCGTCCTCCTCCTCCTGAAAAACAGCTCCTTCCTCGCTCTACACTCAGCTCTGTGCTTGCAGGAAGGCTGCAGCATTTCCTATGGCAGCTTCCTTTTTTTTTTTTTTTT
>VXBB01013606.1:62299-79986 GCA_013399915.1 Illadopsis cleaveri | reverse complement strand
AGCCTTGGCCTGCTCTCATCTCTCACATAAAGACACAACGAAATGAAAGAGAGAAAGCTGCAATATTTTACACGGTGTCTCCTTAAAGACTGAAGTGCAAATATCATCCTCTCCATTTATATCCACCCTGGCCAGGCAAAGGCTTTTAGCAGGAAAGATGGTTTAATAAACAGACATTTATAACGAGTGCCAGCTCTTGCAGCTTCATCGTCTGGAAAAGAGTCGATTAAACCAAGTGAGAAACTCCCTGATCTCTAAAGGTGTCTAATGCAATTAAATTTGAATTAGATCATGATTAATATCTTCTCCAGCATGTTCAGCTGTACTCGTTTCTCTCCCTAAAAATCTGCCTGTGGGAAACAGAGCAAAAAAAGGCTTAGGGAGGGGGGAAAGGCCTTAAAAGTTTGGGAAACTGTTCCAACTTTCCGAAGTTTCTCAGGAAAAGCAGCAGTGAGGTCCCGAAGTGGATCTTGGTGCTCTCCTGTGCTCACTAACCCGTGCTGGAACAGCAGCACTCGGTGTGTCTCCTGTGAATCATCCTCCTGTGAAAGGGAACGGGGGATTCCTCCAACACATCCAAACACAGCCCTGAAAAGGGCACGGGGCCCATCCAGCCTCTCACAATACCCTGCTCCAGAGAGGAACAGCCCTCCTTTGCCTCCTCCCTCCTGCTGAAATCCCTCACTCCCTCCCTGCGGTCTGAGATCCAAGCTTTGCTCTTTTGTCAGAGTTTTTTGTGGGTTTTTTTTTGTTAAATGCAGCCCTGGTGCATGCGCAGTGGGGTGGGCACACGTCTGCAAGCAGAAACATTTCTGCTGCTGAACCCTGGCAGGCACAGGCACAGCACCCGGCACTAAAACCATTTACAAGTTCTTAGCCAGGAAGAAATATTTCCCATTAGGGGCCGTAGCAGGAGCTGCCTAGAAATTGTTTTTCCTCTCAATTTTCGCACAATAGCTGCCGGCAATAAATCTCCCCATCAGCACTGGGCAGTTCTAAGTGCAGTTGCTGTGTGGGAAGGATCCAAACAAAGTGACAATAGCGAGCTTTAAAAGCATTTTGGAGGAAGATGAAAAGGGGAAAAATTGTTAAACTACAGCTCTGGAAGAGGCTGAGGAGCTGTAATGGCTTTTGTGTCACCATCTCACACTCTCAGTGACCCCACAGAGCAGGAGCTCCTGCAGCAGAGCCTCCAGCTCATGGCAGTCCCTGAACAGCAGCTCTGAGATGACAGCTTGAGACATCTCCACGCTGGAGAGAGGCTGTAAAACCTTTTTCCACACAGGAAAACCTCATGGTGCTGCTTGACTGACCTGGAACTGATGGGTCTTGACAGACTTCAGAGAAGCAGGGGTGAAAGGCTGGATAGAGAACATGAACTTCCCTTCCCTGGTGTGCTGGCTCATGAGTGAGCACATTCCTGCACACGTGTGTGCGAGCACCTCAGGACAGGAATGTCCCTGTGCCAAGGAGCTGGAGCTGCTCCAGATGAGCAGGAAGACCAATCCCAACTCATCTGAGGTGGGAGCTGAAGTGTCAGAGGAGGCCTCGGCTCTCAGCAGCGTGGGTGTGATTGCATCAAACTATAAATGAAGCAAATCCATCTCCAAAATCCAACTGCAAGTGCAGTAACTGAACAGCTTCATCCAGTAAATGCCTTCCCAGAGCCCAGCTGCAACTTCTTGCTGAGAAATGTGGGCACCACCTAATCCTCCTTCTGTCCTTGAGCAAACACCGTGACTGTGCATTAGAAACACCAAACTAAATTAACACACCAGCGCCCATGCCAATTACTCCAATTAAACTCTCTCCTAAGAGCCAATTACCACCCATTTTATTAAATGAGAAAATTTTCAAACAATACTCCCATACGGAGCTCTCAGCCCAGATGCAATTATGCACTTCACACATTGATACTGGACACTGAGCAAATGAGTTTCTCTCGGTCTCTGCAATGCCACCACAGGCAGAGTTTGTCTGAAATGAGTTTTAGGCAGTGTTTTAGCTTTGAAAAGCTGCATTTGGTACCCATCTGCAGGACCCTTTTCTGGTTAAACTGCTTTTTGCTCGCCTACAAACCAACACCGTGCGTCAGTGGAAAGGCTACTCAAATTAAATTGCTCTGGGGAGTGAGGGAGACATTCAGGACTAAGGCAGAGTGGCTCAGCCAGGTGCTCGTCCTGTGGATAAGGGTGATGTGAGCTGGAGCAGGATTCCCACTGCTCCCAGGAGCTCACGCTCCGCGGTGCAAAAACGCCCACTTTTGGCAAAGCCCTGCCTCGCTCGTAAACATTTCCCTGGGGGATTTTTTGGGTTTTTTGCTGCTTTCTGACAGGATAACGCATTCCTCAGCAATGTCACTCCTGCCCACAGGATGGCGAGGTCTCAAGCTGACATTTGCTAAACATCTACACCACCTGCTCCCCCAGAAACATTCCTCTCTCCTTAGACAGAGGAGACCTTTTCCCTGACAGCTCCTGCCACCAGGGAGGTGGCACATACCTGAGATTCATGCCCCAGCTGCTGCCTGACAGCCCAGAAGAGTGCTGGAGCCGTGGCTGAAGCTCACAGAGGGCTGGGAGCAGCATGAGGGGAATTTGGAAAGTCCACTTCCCAACCAAACCCGCTTGCAGTGATCTGGAACAAGAAACTCGTCGCAGCGAAGCTCGAGGAAGGCGATGACTTTGCTAATAGTCACCCGCAGCACACGGGGAATGAGGCACAGGGAACAGCTCGATGGCTCTGCCCACAGCCCGGGAAGAGAGAGCTCCCTGCCTGCAGCGAGCTGCTAAATTTGCAGAGCCACGCTCGGCTGCTCGGGAGGCTGCGTGGGCTGCAGGAAGCTCGGCAGAGAGTCTAATCCAAACACAGCCGCACTCCCCCACGGCTCCCCCCGAGCCCCAGCGCTCCGGGATGGGGGAAACACCAGCCCGACGGTCCGGGGATGGGAATGAGCCGGGGAATTCCCGTGGGAGCCACAGCCGGGGAGCGCTGCTCAGAGAAATCTGCACCCAAACTCAGCAAAGCCCTGCAGATCCCAGGCAGAGGTCAGTCACAGAGGGTGTGACTGGGGTTGGCCTCACCTGGAAGTGAAGCTTTTTAAAGAATCCTGCTGTTGAAGCAGAGGCTGAGAGCAGACAGCAGCCGTGTCCATCCCCAGCAGTGCAGGAGAGGGACAAACCCACCCTGGAGAGAGGAACTCCTGACAGCCCTCTGCAAACCAGCACCAGGCTGAGGGAACCTGGGGGTTCCCTCGAACGGGAAGAGGAGTGAGCAGCACACGAGAAAGGGGGGGACTTAACCTGCAGATCCAAGTTTAACTCCAAGAGTTTGTGACATGCAGAGAGGGGGATGGATCCTTCCCCAGGTCCCTGGCTGGGTGGAGGGTCCCGGTTTGCAGCCTTGGCAGGGTGGCAGTGGGTGGCTGCCCAGACAGGAGACATGGACAGACCCACTCCTCACTCCCCTGCACCCCACAGACACAAACACAGCGTATCCAGCACCCCAGACACAAACACTGCACAGCAGCCAGATTCATGTGAAGCTACAACCAAAAGCTCAGAGACAGGTGACCATAGAGGGTCCTGGAGAGCATTAGAAAATGCCAGTTCGCCTGGATTTGTGGAGGAGCTGGATGGGATTGATGTGTGCACTGGCCTCCAGAGGGCTCATCTCACTGAGCAGCGGCAAAAATCATCCGTGACAAAGGGACCGGTGACAGCAGCGACATGAAATCCTGCTCAGCAGAGCAATGGCAGCAGGGCAGAGAGGGAGGGAGAGAGCCTGGCAGTCCCAGCGGGTCAGGGCAGGGCTGTCACACGGGTGAGGGAGCAGTTTGAACATCCCCAGTGACACCAGGAGGTGTTCCCTGAGCACAGGGAGCGCCTGAGCTCTTCTCCATTGCTCCACACGACACCCAGAACCCCGTCCAGGGGCACAAACTCCTCTCTGGGTGGCAGAAGGTTCCTGAGGGAACAGTCCCAGCCCTGCTCCTCACCCTGCAGCAGCCCCAAGGCCAGGGAGCTCCAGCTGCAGCCCACCAGAGAGGACAACACACACAGGGCACGGTGGCACAGTGACACAGTGACACGGTGGCACAGCAGAACGGGGCAGCCAGAACCTCACCAGAGCCCGGCTCCACTGAGCAAAACCAGGATATTCCGGGTACAAACCCAGCCCTCAGTTATTTCTTAGCTCATATCAGGTAAGATTTTAGTTCATCCAAACAGCAGCGCCACGAAGGAAAGGTGTGATGGAAGCTGTCAGCTCCACTGAGGGACACCCGGCTGTGTCCCCCCTCCCCACACTTCACTCAGCCACCTCCCCCAGTTAATTCCTGGCTGTTTCACTCTGCATTACCCCGCTGACCACACGAGCCGCCCACCGCCGGCGGCAGCGTGTGCTGTTCTCCTTCCCCACAGCCCCTCCTTCCGTCCCTCCCTCCCTCCCTTCCCTCCGGCTGTGCCCACGGGCTGGCCCGGCTCTGAACCCCGGCCCTGGCTACTTGTACATCTTGTCACACATCCCTGCACACCCACACAACTGCTGCCGTGAGGCAGGCAGGGAAAACAACCGGGCCAGCGTGGTGGGGAGAGCCCCAGCAGGATGCACCCTCTGCATGGCAAGAGGGACCCATGGGGGAAAACATCACAGGGGGAAAAAACACCAGTGAGAGGTACCTTGGCATGCAGAAAATACACCTGGCTGTATTTCATCCCCAAACTGAGGGCTGGCACCCAGCACACGTTGGGGCTGACCACAAAGGGGTGGCCTTGGAGGTGTCCCAACCCCGAGGTGTTGTGCCCATCCACAAAGTTTGCTCCCCACCTTCCTTCCTCTGACAAAGCAGCACTTCTACGTCCTGTGTGACTGTCAGCAAACAGCTCCAGGCTGTCTCCTGAAGGAAATCAGCAGATGGTCTGTCTGGAGGAAGACAGAAGCAAGACCAAGCAATTGTGGCCACAGTGCAGGTCCAAATAGGCAAAGCCAACTCAGAGCTCCTGGAGCTCCTCCAGACAGCCACGGCAGGCCCTGGCAGAGCACGTCTGCCCCTGCACCACATGGCTGAGGGAGGTTTAGAACAGAAAATAACTCTTAAAAACGCTTGCAAGCATTGGTTCACCCACTACCCCAGGCCTCCTGCTTTAAAGGACAAGTTTTCTGAGTTTGAGAAGTTTGGAAAACATTGAACTTTGGAAGACATTCCTTTAATCTGCTGGTGGTGCGCTAACATCCCTGGCACTTCTGCCTCACCAAGGCCTTGCATTTCAACTCTAGCACCACAAACTTCTTCATTATCAATTATTTATTACCTAGAATAATTAAAGGGGGGAAATGCTGAACCTGCCAGGGGATTTGCAACCCTGAAAACCTCCTTCCAGCCCTCTGGCTGTGCAGGGGAGATCTTAAGACATCGCCGATGAAGTTGTGGGGACAGAACGGAGAGCAGAGGCTGCCACCTCCCCACAGACTGTCACCACAGGGACCTGCCTGCTCCAGCAGCCTGGACTTTGATCATCTCCCTACAGCAAAACAGCCAGCCATAAATTTGCTAAAATGGCAACAAAAAAGCTTCACAAAGAGAGGAAATGAGGTCACGGAGCCGATGAAATTCAACTCTATTAATTTACACAAAATGTGATGTAGCAATTTAACTCTGAGCTCTCTGAAAGATAATTTTTTTTTGAAAAATTGCAGCAATGCAGCAAATTAATGGACTGATAATAGAAGAAATGTCCAGATTTGTCGACTGAGAGGCTGCACTGCCAACCCTTGGTGAGCAACCTGAGAGCAGCTGGCAAGAGCCTTGCCCAGAGCCTGCGTGACCCACTCTGAGCTGGCAGCCAGGAGCAAGATGAGGTATTTTATATTTGCAAATGAACACCTTTATCTCTGCTGTGGATCCAGACAAGTGCCAGTGGAGCAGAGGCAAATGCAGCGTGGCAGGGAAATCTGTGCTCGCTGCGGGGCTGCACTGGCAGCGTGCTCACGTCTCTCTGGATGAGCAGTGCTGAAACAGACAGTAAAGGATTGCTCCTGCCTGTTGGTGGGACTCCTCAGATCCAGGGATGTTTGGATTCCAGTTCCAGCCTTTTATTCCTGTCTGAGCCCCTCTGCTGCACAGACTGCAATAAAATGAGTGAGGTGCCTCACAGGAGCAGGTACAGGAGCACTAACTGCACATAACTTACTAACCATACATAACTTACTAACCATACATAACTTACTAACCATACATAACTTACTAGCTGAGTTATTCAGGCTCTGCTGGTGAATTCTTTTCCCACACAGGGCTCTGAGGGAGAGCAGCTCACACCATAACTTGGCTGCCACCAGGACAGGGCTGGGCACAGAGGCAGTGGGACCTGTGTGTCCCCCAAGGCTGTGAGCAGGGCATGCCCGAGCTCTGACATCCCTGCACACAGTCAGGCACTGAGCAGGTTGTGCAGAGGAAAAGCAATGAACAGCACCTTCAGAGCAGCAATAAATTATTTCCCTCGGGAACCAAGGTGCAACTGTGATGAGAGAAAGCGGTGGGAAAACACAGCACTAAAGTTTAATGCATTCTCTGCAATTACAGCTACAGCTGCCAAGTTGTTTCTCGTGCTGTCACTACAGCAGA
Source organism: Illadopsis cleaveri (assembly GCA_013399915.1). Classification (NCBI taxonomy): domain Eukaryota; kingdom Metazoa; phylum Chordata; class Aves; order Passeriformes; family Timaliidae; genus Illadopsis; species Illadopsis cleaveri. The sequence continues at coordinate 73,364 of VXBB01013606.1, read as the reverse complement.
GGTGACAGCTTTGGTCTCAGCCCGACCCTCCAGCCTCACCTACAGCAGCACAACACCCCTGGGGATTCCTGCAGGCACAGGGCTCTGCTGTGCTGACAAACATCAGCCTTGCCTCAGCGGGGCTGTGCACACAGCCTCACACTCGTGGTACATCCCTGGGAGATCTCTGCCAAGGCCTGACACCCACCCAGCCTCCTCCCCTGCCTCCCATGTGGGAGTTGCTCCCTGCCCTTCCCCAGCAGGCTGGGAGCTCCAAGGAGCCCCTGGCAGAGAGATGCACAACAGCAGCAGCCAGCAATGCCCCACCAGGCCTCAGTGCCACTCCAAGAGCCCCTGGAAGGAGCTTTGCCCCAGCTCACCACGGCAGGGACCAAGGCTCCAGCATTCCCTGTGCCCCCTGCACTCTGTTTGCCAGGGAATTTTTTCAATCAGGACTTTCGGTGTGTCCCGTGCAACTGGTTGAGGGGAGTAAAACAATTCATTTGTTTGATTTTTCATGGGTAAGGCCAACCCCAGCCCCCAGGGGCTGCCCTGGGAAGGTGCCCACCCCACCAAGCCCCTGCAGACCCCTGGCTCGTGCTCTCCCCTTCACTCAGACAGGTTTCAACACCCCGAAATGCCATTTCCTCTTTCAAGTCCTTTCCCCCAACAAATAGAAAAGAAACCGAAGGGAAAGTAAATAAGTGGGAAAAGAAAACCACCCCGGGGAGGGACGGAAATCTGAGCCCACAGTGTTAAATTGCACTAAATAACTGAAAAATCAATGTTATTCTTCCTTTTCCTCAGGGCACAGCTGTACATGGCAGCACTCCAGGGACACCTCTGCTCATTCCTCCAGCCTGCTACGTGCCCTCACTTTTATTGCAAGCAAGGGCCCACTGCTGACAGTGAGAACAATATCCCCAGAAAAAAGCAATGGCCATTTTTTAAAATAAAATAATAGTTATAATTACAAGAGAACTGAGTTTCTTCCCTGCTCTATTACTTCCATAACTTTCCTAATACTCCTGCTATTGTCCAGGGGTACCTGCCTTAAGAGGAAGACACAAGAGCACACCAATAGCTGAGAGGAAACATCAATTAAAAAAGCTCCAAGCAGCACAGCAATTAAGGCACAGCGCTGGGAATCATCCCTGCAGCCTTTCAGAACAACTGGAAAAACAAACCTCAATTAAGAATGCTGTCATTAAAAAAAAATAAATCTGCAAACACAAGAAAACCCAAATCAATGTTTATAAAGCTGCCTCAGGTTTCCAATGCTCTTCATCCCAGCTGGAGCTGGGCTGAGGAACCCAGTGCCAACAGATGTTGGGTTTGCCTCTGTGANATAAAAATCTGCAAACACAAGAAAACCCAAATCAATTTTTATAAAGCTGCCTCAGGTTTCCAATGCTCTTCATCCCAGCTGGAGCTGGGCTGAGGAACCCAGTGCCAACAGATGTTGGGTTTGCCTCTGTGAGGGGAGAGGAGCTGCTGGGGAGGAGGTGCCCACACCATGCAGGGCTGTGCAGGGTGGGTTTATGGATACTCCTCCCTGTCAGGGGGAAAATGGGGCTGGCAGCAGATTTGGGAACACCAACACGCTGCCCTGGGAGATTTCCCTACCCTGCTCTGAGCTCTGCTGCTCCAGACCCACCACAGCATGTTCCAGAGGAGCTGTGGGGGTGGCTGGAGGCCTGGGATGTTCCCGTTGGATCCAGGAGCAGGGATGAGCTCCTCTGGAGGAGCAGGGTGAGCCCAGCCTGCTGCTCCTGGCCAGCAGCTCCTCCAACCACTCTGATGGATCTGGGGACTGGATTCAGCCTTGCCCACAGCCTTGGCTGGCACAGCTGAGCTGTTGGCATCTGCTCTGGAAAGAGCTCCAGCTGCACGTGCCACACGCCTGCCTGGCCCTGCTCCCTGGCTCGGGAGTGGGAGCACACGGGGATGGATCCAGGGGGAGCACACGGGGATGGACCCAGGGGGAGCAGAGATGGATCCAGGGGGAGCACACGGGGATGGACCCAGGGGGAGCAGGGATGGATCCAGGGGGAGCAGGGATGGACCCAGGGGGAGCAGGGATGGACCCAGGGGGAGCAGGGATGGACCCAGAGGGAGCAGGGATGGCCCCAGAGGGAGCAGGGATGGCCCCAGAGGGAGCAGGGATGGCCCCAGAGGGAGCAGTGCTCCTGCTGCAGGCTGGCAGGGCTGGCAGGGGCAAACTCCTGCTTGTGCTGTCACACAGAAACTTCCTGACAAAGCCTCGACTCAGGGAAACAGCCCAATCCAATCAATAACTGTTCTGGTTTTGGTTTTGCTTTGCCAGGTGGCAAAAGCAGATGAGAAGCAATTCAATTCTGCTGGACACACGGGCACACCCAAGCCCCTGTTTGGGATCCCACCACCCTCGGTGAGATTTGTTACTTGTTTTGTTCAGGCACCATCTCTGAGCTGTCCCTTGAGAGATTCTGCACCCAGGGCTGGTGGACATGGGTCTAAACACCATTATTGAGGGAATGGATATTGGCAATTACATCCATCCTGATTTGCAAGCAAGGGATCAGGCTGCTGAGGGATGAAGAGCCTCTCCCAGGGGAGTTTTGTGGCACACAGGCAGCAGAGCTGAATCTCCTAATTGCAGGTACAAATCTTCACAGGCACAGATGCTACAGCCTGAGGAGACTTTGCACCGACTCAAAATATTGGCCATTACCTCACCAGCACAGAAATAAACGCCTCTAACTTCTGGATACAAATTGGAATTTTCAAATTGGCATCTGCATCTTCCAAATAAAATGAGGAAAATTGCCCATTAAATCAAATAGCAACGAAGTGAGGATTCAGCCACAGACAAATTGAAGGGACCTGCCTCGGGAACACAAAACTACCCAGCTCCATTAATGTAATGATGCATTTTGATGAGGAACTCACTGGGGGCATGTTAGCATGAAAACTGCAGGGATGAGATCCTCCAAGGCTGATAGTGCAGCATTTCACTCTGCTCATGCCAAGCACAATCTGACCTAAGATTTAGAGCCACCACTTAGCGACAAATTGAAGAGACAAAGACCAGACATCGGGTCACAGACAAAGAAGTTGTAAGGCTCTAAAAAAAACCGAAAGCAGAAAGTTAAAAGAATTGGCCCCGGTTGTCAAAATCCTCTTTTCTTGGTTATGCAACATCCAAAATGTCTTTGATTTTAAATAGGAGATGTTAAAAATTTATAGAGAAATTGCTGAATTCTTCTGCACAAGCAGCTTTTTCAAACATTCTTATCCGTCAAAATGATTTTTTTGCTGATAATTAGCTTCAGAAAAATGCACTTAATCAAAGTGACATCCATTACTTCCCGCTCCTGTAAATAAGACTGTGGCTTCTGACGATGATTTTCTGGAAAGCGTTCAGACTATTTAAATTAGGCAACAAATAAGCTCCTAATGACACTTTTTCTGAGATACAGTTTAATTTTATTTATGGACTTTTTTTTTTTAATACGTGCCCCAACCCAGCTGTCAGCACTGCCCAAGAAAAGAGAATGCAGGAGATCAAAAAAACCCACCATAGTCAGGACTGCAAACATCAAAGGGATGCCACAGCTTGGGGTATGAAACAATATTTATCCACCCAGCAGATGTGCTTTCTCAGCTGCCTTTCATCAGCATTTGCAGCCTCAGTTGAGGACAGGAGCCTGGCTGGCAGCGCCCAGCCCCAGCTCTGGGGGATGCTGTGCTCAGCTCCTGCTCCTTCCCCTGCAGCCCCTGACCCCCAGAGCTCCATGGCACGGAGGATTCCCATGCCAGGAGTGTGGAAAGGCAGCCAGGCCCCAGCAGGGTTTGCTGTAGGAATGCACCCCACACCCCCTGGCAGGTGCTTCCAAACAGGGAAAGAGGTTCAGTTTACATTTAGACATGTCAGGGAGTTTACCAAGAAACTTTGACACCCCTCTAACAGAGATTGGCTGGGAGCCAGCCCAGAAGTGTGCACTGGACTCTGAGAATGTAACTCAAAGTCTGTAGCTCATCTCATTGGGCCAAAAAGCCCACCTAAGCTGTTAAGTACTAAAGAGAGAGAACAAAGCAATTCCAGGCTTTTTGAGACGTTGTAGCAGGATGTCTGAGGTTTCTCAGGCACCTGTGCGCAGCTTTTTATTTGTTTTCTGTAACATTTGTTATTTTTTCCTTATTAAACCTTTTGATTTACAAAACACCTTCGAGGAGCAGTCTCGCTCAAATTAATTACAGCCACTTTTCTGCCAGGCTGGCCCTCAGAGTGTGGGTCAAACCCCACAGTTTGTGCCCCCAATTCTTCACCTTCTCTCTGTTACAGGCTCAGCATCTCAAACTCTGCCTTTGCTGGTGCATCCCCGAGGCTGCGGGTGCTTTTCATGTCCACAAAACATCAGCGAGGTAAGAAATGCTGTACTGCCACAAGCGAGCAGAACAAATCCATTTTTCTCCCAGTGTTGACACCGTACAGCGCCTTCCAAATGGGAAAGAAACTCCTGAACTAGGCAGGACTAATGCCAGACAAGGGAGCGGCTGCAAGGTTCCAAAGGAATCACCTCCCAAATCCTGTCAGAGCCTTGCCCTGAGAGCAGTTTGTGCCCTCTGGGAATCCTGAGCTGAATGACACCTAATCCTGCTCCTCCCACCCAAAGACCTGCCTGGCAGAAATGTCAAGCCCAGAATTTCAATGCAGCTGAGCCCAAAGCCTTCCACCATCTCGTGGTAGTGAGTTCCAAGGATGAGTAAGATGATCCTGGAAGGAGCGCTTGGACTTGACAACTCTAGATTTGCCTGTCATTAGGCTCTTCTCCCTCTGTTTCACAAATCCATTTTCCTCCCACATTCCCTTCCCAGTCAGCCCTTTCCTATTTGCTTCCTGGCCAATTTATTGCATCCACCACAGGGCGCTCAAAGTGTGATTTTAATTCTCCTGTCAATCAGTCCACCTGCCAAAGAGCAAGCCCTGCTCAGGTCAGCTGTGCTCAGCTTTCACGTTCCAAAAACAAAAGCAAATTAGGAGCAGCCTAATTTACCCCATTCCTCCTCACTTTCACTGATCAGCTCCTTCAGCTCCAGAGGTTATCTGGACCTACTCTCTCCTCCTGCTGTACCACAGCTCTCTAATTATCCACTTGTTCCAACGAGCTCTCATCTCCTCCAGCTCCAGCATTACCTCATTCTCTTGCCTCAGCCCAGGGCTGGTGTCTCTTCAGCATCCTCTGTGATGAGGATGCACTAATTCATCTCTAACAGGAACAGTTTTAATTCTCCAGAAGCAGCAAAACCCGGGCTCCCTTTTGGCCTCCGATCCTTTTAGTCTTTGCTGACCCCAGAAACCTCCTCACTCCCAGCAGCACACTCGTTCCACGGTGAGGCTCCACAGCAGATATTTGAGACACTAATGTTTTAAGCACTCCTTTTACAAATGAATGAGATGTTCTTATGGGGCTTTTCCTTCAGTGTTACATCTCTAAGCCCAACCAGCTCTATTTTACCACTCACGGCTCCCTGCAGAGTTCACGTGGGGGAATTTTCCTCAGCACATCCCTGCCAGGGCTGCAACAAAGCCCTTCAAAGCACAACTCTGAGCTGCTTATCATCCACAAGCACAGCAAAGCCAAAAAGTCTTTTCTGCTTCTCGTTTTTTTTTTTCCTTCGCCAGCCTAAATCAGCTCCTGATTCAGTGGGTTTGGAGCAGGCTAATGAACTAGTCATAATTACCCCAGCGAGCTTGATTCAGCCACGAGGTCCCACTATTATTAATGACTTGGACTGGAATTTAGGCCTGACAGCAACATTTCCCAAAGCCCACAGCTCATCTCAGCCCCCAGCGAGCTCAAGTGGACTCCAGTGAACAGCAAACGTGGGCTCAGAGATCTGCATTCCCAAGTGCAATGAAATTATCAGTGTTTTCCAGATGAAGGGGGAATCAAACCACTCAAGGAAACGGCACAAAGCCAGTGAAACTGAGATATCTTGAGAAACAAGGCTAATGAATTCTTGAGAAACAAGGCTAATGAATTAACAAAACAACTCAGAGCGTCTCCACATTAAAATTAAAGAGAGATGCTGAATCAGAGAGACTCAGATCTAGAGGAAAATGAAGGTTAAGAGGTGTAACCAGAGAAATACAGAAAGAACACAATCTGCAATTGCCATCTTCCATATTTCAGATGCTTTCAAACACTTAAATATAAAAACTATTAAATCTTCCAACTTGACCAAATGAGCCATATCACAACCATTCTGAAACGCAGACATTTTCTGCAGCAGGAATTTCATGTTAACTTCTCACTCGGTGTCATAAAACCATATTAATGTTTAAGTGACTGTTAAGGAAATCTGGGCTTTAAAACCTCCAGGATCACAGACTCATTTTCGAGCCAGACCAATTTTATGCAGCGATAAAAGTTAGGAACACTTATAGAGAACATTTGTAAAACCCACATTCACAGTCTCAATGCCAAATTCTCTTTTTTTTTTTTTTTCCCATGACACTTGTACATATAAAAAATAAGAAATTATCTTTTAAGAGAGACGCACAAAAGCCTTAATGCAGGTGTAGCAAGCACACAGCAGCCAGTCAAGGACTAACCAATAATTGAAAGGGTTTTTTTCCAACATCTCTCTTTGTTTGCATCACGCAATTAATTGGTGGGGAAAGAGACAAAATCTGACTCCCCATTAGCACTGCAGCTCCTGGGTATTTATGATATGGGCAGAGTTGAAGGGAAGGTGATTGTTCCTCTTGATTTAACTGCTCTGCCCATGGAATTCTCTTGCCACTCACGGCATTCCCTCTATTGCTCACTCAGCCTGGGGATAAATCCCAGGCAGGCAGGAACAGCAGGCTGGTGCTCAGCACGTAAAGGCCATTCCTCTGGTCAGCACAAGGAAGGGAGGGTGGCACCACAACCCCAGCAACTCTCCAGAGTTACCCTGCTGCCAAAAGAGCATCCTAGAAGATCCTGGAAGAGCTGTCCCTCCTGAATAAATGCTCGTCAGCCCGAATTCCACACAGGGAGTTCCACCAGCCCCTCGCTATCCCACACCTCTGCCAGACGTCGCTCCCTTCTCCTGCTGGCCGGCCCCTGAGGGGACTCCAGGCTGCAGCCAGCTGCCCGCACAGCCCGGAGCCTGCCGGCCCAGCACCCCCACAGCTCCCGGCAGAACATCCAGCGCCCTGGAGCACCCGGCTGCTCCCCGAGGCACCCGTGGCCTCCACCCGCACATCCCAGCGGTCCCACACGCCGCTGGATCCCCCGGCACATCGCAGAGCCCACGGGCTCCGAACACCGCCGGTTGTCCTGCCCGGAGCCGAGCTCAGCACCGGGGAGAGCTCGGAGCGGCCCCGGCCCCGCGCCCGCAGCACCGCGGAGAGCTCCGCGTCCCCTTCGCCGCCCAGAGGGTCCCGGGTGCGTCCCCCGCACCCCAGGTGTGTGTCCCCATCCTCGGGCAGAGTCCCAAATCCGTGTGTCTCTCCCGGCGGGCCGGTGTCCCCGCGCCCTCCGCCCCTCTGTCCCCGCGGTGCGCCCCGAACCTGTCGTCGCTCTGGAAGGACTGGTCCCCCAGCAGCAGATCGCGGAAGCGGTACCGGGGCGGCAGCGGCAGCACCTCGGACTCCAGCTCCGTCATCTTCAGGGANCCGCACCCCCCCGGCCGCGATTACATTGCGGGGCAGGCGGCCGTGCCCCCCCGGCAGAGCGCTCCCCCCGGGGGCATGGGTGGCTCGGGGTGGCTCAGGAGAGGGGCCGGAGGGCTGGGCAGGGTCCCCCGGAGCGCCCCGCGGAGCGGCGCCGGGAACAGGACATTCGCTGCTGGGCAAGGCGAGCGACGGAGAGCAAGAGGAGCCAATGGCAAAGCCCGATCGCCGGGAGGAAATCAAACTGCCTCGCAAGGTAATCGAGAGCTGATCGCCAAGCCCAGATCCACCCCCAGCCTCCTCCCGCCGAGAAAAGTCGGGATGGGAGGCAGGCACGGCGATGGCTCCACAACCGTGCTGGAAGCAGAAGCACAACCTCCTCTCTTGGACTGCTGGCACTTAAATCATCCCAACAACCCCAGGATTAAATGAGAAACCACGAAGGCTGATGACTCAGTGGCCTGTCCAGCTGCCAAGTGTCGTGGCCAGGAGGATACATCACCCATCCCTCGGCGTGCCGGTGGCTCCTGTCAGGGGCTGGGGGGTGGCAGTGCCGGGGAGGGACACAGGGTGATGGTGGCTCAAAGACAGCTGCGTGTGGCCACTACACACAGAGAGGAGATCAAACCCAGCCAGCTCTCAGGGGGGGATTTCAGAGGGTTGAGGGTTTCCTTTGGTCTCTTTTCTCAAAGCACATTTACCAGGTAGGCACACCCCTGCTGCCCACACCAGCTCCAGCAGATTGGGGTTAAAGTGAAACTTCACAAAGCAGCAAAGCCACTCACTGCAGAGACCCCAAAGGCAGCACCCCAGGGCCTGATCCCTGCTGGTTCGGCCTCATCAGTGACATTCATCCATGCCATGGCAGGAGCCCCCATCTCACAGACTCCTTGTGGGAAGAGGGGAGGACAGGGAGGGTTTGAAAGAGAAGCTCTGAGGTGCCTCTGAGCCGATCTTCTGTCCCTCAGCTTTGGAGTGTGAGGCAGCAAAGAGCTGAAAGACTCCAACTCCTGTCTGATGAGCTTCCAAGGGCCTCATCCAAAGCCTCTCCAACTTACTCCCAGCAGCTTCCCACAGCTCTGCCTCCACTACCCCCTGCACAAGCTAAGGACAGGCAGAAGAGCTTCCAGCAACTGGATGCTGAACTGGCACCGAGCACAGATCCAGGGATTTGCCGCGGGGATGGGAGCAGAGGCTGCTCAGATCATCTTCTATCTTTACCACCTCCCGCCCCTGTAAATCAGCTCCCAGCTGACCAGATTCCAGAGTCCTGCCCAGCTGCTCTTCCCCAGTTTGCAGAAGAGCAGCAGGCATGCAGAATTTCTGCTGAGCACAGCCCCAGAAGAGAGCCCAGCCCGCTCTCAGCGCTTCAGATGGTTCTCACTGATGTTATTTGCCACTTAATTCTATCCCCCCTCCCCGACCTGCTTGGTTCCTTTCAGCTGCCACATGCCCAGTGCAGCCAAGGCTCTGCACTCTATCATGCATCTGTGCAGGGCCTTGGGCACCAGGGAGGTTATTCTATGCCCCTCATTGATCCAAAACTTGGTCTTTGAGATAAATCAAGCCAAACTCCTGTCAACTCAAGCACTCCCTCCGGGTCAGCCGATATGAACACGGAGGTTTGCTGACCACCTCTAGCTCGCCTTGCAAAGGAGGAGCTAATATTAAGCACAAAAAAAAAAAAAAAAAAGAAAAAAGAAAAAAAGAAAGCCACAATTAAGTCTTTCCTCTTAGAGCTTAACTATGATGAATTAGGCCAAAAGCTGTTTCTAGGCCAGCAGGACAGCATCCTGAAACTCAGATTTCAGCGTGAGAAAATGCCATTTTTAAAAATCATCCACTCTCTTATGATAACCACGGTTTACAGCGAGGAGCCAGGTGCCTGGCTCCAAATGGGGGTGATTATAATTGTGTTTGAAGGAGACTGTCACACCCAGTGCTCTCCAGTGATTATGGAGTGCCTGTTGAAAGGAGCACCTTGTTTCCTTTCCCAGAGGAAAGCCCAAACTCCACAGCTCCTGAGGGTCTAGGCAGGCAGGGCCATCCTCCTCCTGCACCCTCTGGGAGCTGTGGATGCTCACAGCTATTCCCAGCCATTCTCTGTCGTCTTGATCTTTTTCAATTTTTTGATGTTCGCATTTTTGTAGCAGAGTTTCCTGGAAGATTTTCATATAAACAAAAGTGATGTTATTGTAAACTGTTCTTCTTGTTTATCGTTCCTCTCTTGAGGAGAGACAATTGATGGACTTCTGGTTTGGCCAGCGTGGTGGGAGAGGTGGCAACCTCATTGTCCAATCCATGATCACTGTCCAAAATCTATATAAATCGAGGTAAAAAATTAACCTTCCCTCTTTTTGCCCTGCTGAGCTGACCGTGTGCGTGTCGTTCATTTCCTGTCCTGCAGTGACAGCTCTCCTGGATGTCAAACGCTCATCTCTCAGGGTTTGGCTGCTGGTTTGGTTTTTTTTAAATTCCACATGATCATTTCCTAACCCAATCCATCTCCCCTGGCCTCAGATCATGAAACAAAGCGAATATTTACCATGTCCTCTATCAGCATTTAGAAACTGTAGTAAAATCCAATTATATCAGTAGCTCTGGAAACACCATTTCTGCTATTTGCATCTGAGTTTCTCCTCCCATTGGCAGCAGCAGCTACACTCTGAATGTATTTTCTCTTATTCTCACATACGAAATCATTCAGAATTTTAAAATTTTGGCACATTTGTTTATTCTGGATGAAGCCTCACTACAAGAAATACTGCATTCTCTTTTTGTTAAAATGTCTTTACCAATTGCACGGTGACTTTGGGAGCTTGCACATCGATGTCTCAGACAAAAGTGCTCCTGGTCAGATCTCCTGACACTGGCACAGAGGATTTACAACCTCTCCTCCCAAACACAGGGATCCTGAGCTATGGGAATGCCACAGCAACCTGGCTGCTCCATCAAAGCTGTAGTGGTACGAAATAAAAAATTCATGAACAAGCTCATTTATTGCATAGTCTTCAAATACTATCGAAAAAAAAAAAAATAACCCTGGAGCGGTTTATAGCTAAATACAGATCTGCAGCTTTATTTTTATCATCCCTTTCCTTCCTTCCTCCAGAACCATGTACCATTAAAAAAGTGTGCTGCAATCAGCATATGGAAACCTCAACACTCTTCCACTCTCTTGTCTGCCAGCCTGGGCAGCTCCCCACAGCCCTCGGGAGTGGGACACGTCCCTCCTCATCCTCCTGGGAACTCTGGGGCTGGGATGAGCCTGGAGTGGTCCAGGCCAGACCTCACTGCTGGTCCCTGCTCCCATTAAAGCACAGCCAGAGCCATCAGCCCCCAGCTCAGCAAACACAGGAGCCCTGGAGCTCTAACTAGCAAGAAACGAAGGTAAAATGGAGCACCTTTAACTCTTCCCAAGGTTATTTAAGTGATAAT
>VXBB01013606.1:38076-52887 GCA_013399915.1 Illadopsis cleaveri | reverse complement strand
TGATCCCCCCGCGGTCCGCGTCCCTCCGCCTCTGGCAGCACGACCTTTGGGTGGCTTTATTTCCCTTTTTCCTCTCCTTTTTTTCCTATCTTTCCCCTTTCCTTTCTCTTCTCCTTACCCTTTTTTTCTTTCATTTCTTCCTTTCCTATTTTTTTTTCTTTTTTATTTCCTTTTATTTTTTTATTTGGTTGGAATTTTTTTTTTTTTCTACTACCCACACAAATATTTGTGTTAAGCGCTGCTGCGCCTCGGGGTCGTGCCGAAAGCAAACAGAGCGGCCAAGCCCCGGGAATTCCTGTGCCGTGCTGCGCGGCCGGGCCGGGAGCGTTGATCTTCCCGGGGGACCCCGCTGCAATAACAAATTCCCGCTGGGGAATGGCCCCGAGCCCAGGGACAGCGTGGGCAGCCTGGAAACGAGCCGGCCGCCTCCAGGAAAGGGTTAACGGGATGGCCTCCAAGGTGCCTTCCCTCCCCTCTAAGTTCAGCCCCGTGTGCCAGGAGCTGCCACCAGCAATGATGTGGCCAATGTGAAATGTCCCCAGACCGTGTCCCCACGCAGGGGGCCAGATGTGAGCGGCTGCAAAGGGAGCGGCTCTGAGCAGGGTCCCGCTGAGCGCCCCCGGCACACCCAGCAGCGCCCGGGGGTCGTTCTGCCCCAGCTCGGGCACACTCCTCTCCTTTTCGCTTTTTTTCCATTCCTCTTTCCGAGCCCAGGCCGTTGCGAGCTCGCTGCGGTGCCGTTTTGTGGGAGCTGTACCGGTGAGCGGATACCCCGATAAATAAAGGAACTGCTCGCACAGAAACGCAGCGGCCGCACAGCCCCTTGTGCTCCGTGCAGAGCGCCTCGGCCACCTCAGCCACACCCAGGGGAAGATGACACCATCCGCGCTGGGATCCCGCTGCTTCCAGAGCTTCGGTTTCTCTCCAGGGACCCCGGGGTACCCCACCCGGGCACCCGCCGCTCCCGGGCTCGGGTGATCCATCGGCACACGGTGGATGCCGCAGCCCCCGCCGTGCCACAGCCTCCGGATCCAGAGGGAAGTGCCCCCGCTCGGATGCGCCGGGCTTTGCGCTTCTCTCCGGCACTGGAGACTTCGTTTCTCCCGCAGCATCTCTCCCTCCTCCTCTCTTCTCCATATGGACTCTCCTACACCAGGAGTCATTGGAGAGAAAAGCAATTAATGCTCCCCGTGCAATCCGCCCGTGTGATGCTTCCCAACCCATCCCGCTTGTAAGTGGGAAGGTTAATTCTCCATTCACTAATTGCCTCACATTATCTGGTGCAAAGTGTTAACGTGCAGCTCCAGGAGGAGAGGGGTGGGAGGCACAGCGGCGTATTGACATGCTGGGTGATAACACAGGCACGGGGGAGGAATTATTTAAAACAGTTACAGTCAGATGCCGAGAGAGAAATGAGAAACGAAAGAGAAAGAGCCAGAAGAAAGAGAACATCCCCATCCAAATGCTGGGGTTTGAACGGCAGAGTGGGACTGGTTCCACCTGCTCCTCACACTGGTGCCACCCCACTGGCAGCTGCTCAGGCCACCACAGGGACAAGCTGAGCAATCTGGTGGCATCCTAACTGAGGGAAGAGCTCTTGTGCTGGGGATTGCTCCCAGCTCCGGCACAGAGCAATTCCCTGCACCCCCAAAGCCACGGGGGAAAGGCAGGGGAAGGGAGGGCAGTGCTCTCAGCACAGGCATCGTTCAGAATTCTGAGGCCATGGGGCTGAGCTGGTCCTTCCCACCTCCATCTGCAGCACTCCCCAAAAGGCCATCGATGTTACAAGCCCTCATTTCCCAGTAGATATTGACACAAAATTACACTTAGTAAGGATTGCATGAGCCTCCTAATACAGGACCATCCCCTCAATCCCCTCAGCCCTGCTGGGGAGCCCCTTCAGCACCCCGACACTCCCAGAGCAGGAGAGCACACGTTCCAAGGGGCTGCTCTGCCTGGGCAGGGAACGAGCAGCACACCCAGGAATGGGCACACTCCAGGATTCCACGGCTGGGTGCTGTGTGTGAAGAGCTCCCAGAGCAGAGCCAGGCTCGGGGAGCAGCACGGGGGGCTCGTGCAGGGCTCCCAGGGAAGGCAAACCCCCCGTGTGAGATCCCCCAGGGATGGGAGCAGGGGAGGGCCCAGCTGCTCTGACAGATCCCAGCGCAGCTGCCCGAGGAGGGGCCTGGCACAGGGCACGGAGACCCAACTCTGCTGTTCCTGTGTCTGGGAGAACAATAAATAAATCTGTGGGAAGCAACAGTGGGATGAGTCAGAGGCGAGAGTGAGAGAAAAGTCATCTTCTGCAGAGCACATCATGCCAGCCCAGCCATCCACAGGGCTCCAGGATTGTGTCAGAGGGGTCCCTGCCCTGCTCCAGCCCCCAATAACCCCTGCCAGGAGGGTGGTGGGGACAGCCCCACCAGCAGGAGCCGTAGCCATGGCTGGGGGGCTGCAGCCCCTCCCCAGCCCTGGGGCACCAGGGAGCACGTCTGGATCCATCCAGCACCTGGAGAGGATGGGCTGGGGCATCATTTAAGCCCCAGGAGCTGCACCCAGCTCCTGTTTTCCCCCACGACCTCGGGCAAGCTTTGCCTTTTTGGGTGCAGCACGCAGGGACCCCATCACCCCAGGGCAAGGAGGTGCCCAGGAGAAACGCTCCAGCTGGAATTCCTCCCAGGAGAAATGCCCAGTGCAGGGCAGAGCAGCCACGGAGTCGGGAACAGCGACACGGGATCTGCTCCCAGCTGGAAACGTTGTCAGAGCGTGGATTGAATTTAATCAGAGCAGAGGCTGAGCCGAGACACCGGCGCTGCGGATGTTGTGCGTGTCAAATGGATTTGATGTGACTCTCCATTTGCCAGGCACAAACACAGCCTGCAGGGAGTGAAAGGGCGAAGCAAAAAGCACCAAAAAAGCATCAAACAAAGCAACTCACATGGCACGGTCTGAGAATTAGTAACAGCAAGGAAACTTCTGGTCCATTGCAAAATAAGCAATTTTTCTGTCAAGTTGACATCTTGGCAGGGAGATCACTTGGGGAACCTGCTCGGCCCCGTGGCCTCACGACTCAGCATTTCACACAGGTTTATGCTCTTTCCACTCAGCTCATGTTTAACTCAGCCTTCCCGAGGCTGAATGCAGCACTTGCAGAACACACAGGGGGCTGAGGCTGTCGTTATCCAGGAATACAGAGGCAGGGAATTGTCAAACTGTCATTAATCTGAGGAAGGAATAATCAAACATACCATAAAAAAGGAGAGAGCTCTGTAACTCCTAGACTGATGCACGAAAAATGAAAAGAAGAATGTAGGAAACTTGGCTATAAAAACATGGTTTTAGTGTCATCAACCAAGCCATTAAATCAGAAGCAAAGACACCTTCATCTGCACATTGGGAGCCACAGAGATGTTTGTCTGCTGTGTCAGTGCTCAGGGTTGTTGGCTTGGTCTTCAGTTTTCTACTTCTATTTAATACCCAAAGGGACATTAAATATCAAATAACAAGTGAAAAACACACTGTAGAACTCTTACAAAGCCTCTTCTTCCATCATTTCCCAAACCCCACGGTGAATGTGAGGTGAAGAGCTGCCTGCAGGAGCTGAATCATGTCTTCAAGCACTAACATTGCTATTAGGTGACTAAGACCTAGACAACCATCTGTATTTATTGCAACTGATGCTGTTATTAAAAACCAGACAGGTCCCTCCGCAGCCCCTCGTGCTCTCAGGTCTGTGTGTACTGGTGAAACAGCAAAAGGCAGGTGGGAATGAAGGGGATCCTTTGTGTAGCATCCAAAACAAACACTTTGGAAACCTGGGAGTGCTTTGTGTTCCCAGAGCACCGCGGCTGGGGACAGCTGGGGTGACAAGGGGCATCTCTGAGCCTTAGAATCAGACAGGTGAATCCATGAGAGCACAGGGAATGCCCCGTGGGAAGGGGTGTTGTGCCAGGTGGGCTCCACAGAGGGGCTCTGAGCCGTCCCTGGAGCAGGAGGCAGCAAGGGAAAGTTTGCAAACCCACCTGTGGGAATCAACCTGGCTTTTAGGAAGAGCCTGAGGGCAGGGGCAGCAGGGTGGGCACGGAGAGGGGTGTCCACCCCGCCCAGAGGGACATCCAGGGCAGGCTGAGCTCCAGCTTTCACATTTGAACCAATTCCTGTTGGGAAAGCCGATTCTCCCAGGATTTTCCCCACCTCTCCCATCCATCCTCCCTCTGCTGCTCCATCTCCTGAGAACGCTGCGTCATCCCAAGCCTTCGCACTTTCACAACGTGAAGTCGAGCAGAACCGAGGGAAGCCAGGCTCTGCTCCCCCTTCCAAATGTTCCCAGCACTGGGAGGGAAGCCAGGAGACTTGAGGAGACATTTTAAGGAGCTGCAGGTTCGGCTGCTCCCTTGCAGCACCCACTGCCTGCCCCGGGCTCCTCCTGCTCAACAGCATCTCCCACCACCCTCCTGGCAGCTCTGCTTTCATCTTTGGTTATCACAAAACACCTGCTCTCCAAAAAATCAAACCCAAGCATCCTTCAGTCTGAACACTCACAGCTCTAGGACAGCTCAGGTTGCTCACAGTGTTATATCCCTGTTCCTGTAGTGAGGTTTGGACATAAAATGTGATGAAAATGTGAAAACATCTCGCAGAAAGCAAATTCTAGCCCTGTGGCTCAGGAGATTCTGCTCTCCTGCTTGGCTGCCTAATTTACACCCCCAGGATTGTGCAGGGTCTCAGTGCAGCTGTAGGAACAACATTCCCACCCCCACTGACCTCACTTCAGCCATTCCAGAGTCCTGAACTCCCTCCTCTCCAGGAAACTCTTGGATCTCCCTGGCAGTGAAGATTTCCCCAAAGGAGCTTCACTTTACCCTTCTGAAAAATGAGGTAAGGTCACACATGAGCTGCTGGGGGTTGTGCTTCTCTGAAACCTGGGGTTAGAGGTGATGGAGGGAAATTTCCTGGAGCTGAGAGACTCAGTTATTTTCCCCCTCAGCAGTCTTTGCCTTGCTGTTCCTCAGCTTTCTCCCTGTGGGATTCCACCAGGCTCTGTGGATAAATAAAAACCCACATCCAAGAGCTGCCTGTGCCCTGGCTGGGCTTGGGGAGTGTTAATTTTATATATTTGGTATCAAAGTTGCTGCTGCCACCACAGAGCAGTGCTGCCAGCACCATGCTGGGCCTAATTGCACCAGGGATGATACACATGTGGGGCTTACTATTATTATTATTATTACTTTATTATTCTAAAGATACTCAATTTTTAATGTAAGAGGTTTCAAACGCTGGTATTTATTTGCTGATTAAATGATTCAGCTGGAGACAGAATATCTTCAAAGAAGAATTTTTTTTTTTCCCCCCCAGAATGGATATCTGGAGCTGCAGGGCTGTATTACTGTACATGAAAAATATTTCCTTATTAGCCTTTTATTTCAGGGCACACATTTAACTGACACATCCCGTGCTGACAGCTCACCCAGCTTCAAAGCACAACTTCTGTGAGGACTGCAGAGTGTGAGGCTGGGCTGGATGAAGCTGTGGCCCAGCTGACACACGAGCCCTGGGGAAGGAGTTTTCCCTCTTTTTGGAGAGCCTGAGGCAGAAATCCACACTGGGACTTGCCCACTGTGAGTGTTTTGGGGTTTTTCAGCAGGGTAAATACACTTCCAAGCAGTGAGCAGATTTTGGGAACCTGGTTTTGTGTGTAATTCCTCTGTTCCCTCTATCAACACAGCTGGGAGAGCTGAGCAGCTCAGCCAGTGCCAGGGATTAACCCTGGACCCCTCCAGGCAGAAATCAAAGCCCTTCCCCGTGTCCCTGGGACACTGGGCTAATCCAGGCTGCCCTAAGGATGCTGCAGGGAGCCTTGCAATGGTCCAGCCAAGACAAACCAGAGCAGTGCTGCGCTCTCCTTTCACCCAAGGATGCAGAACAGAAACGCACCCTGACCTCGGACACATCTCAAAATCAAAAAGGAATCATCATCTCCCTGCTCTCCCACGGAGGCTGGAGCTCACACAAGGCCTCAGCCCTCCCCTCAGAGAGCAGCACTGCCATCACCCAACCCTTCCCTGCCCTCCCAGGGCGCTGCTGGGGACCCTCGAGCCCCTCTCCCCTCAGTGCTCCACTGCCAAAGCCAACTGTCCCCCTGCTGACAGCTCCATCCTGTTTGTGGTGTCTTTGGCACTTCCCCCTGCAGCACTTCCAGGCCCCTGTGGCTCCCCAGCCCCGTCAGCTCCGGCACAGCCCTGCCTGAGCCAACAGCAACACGGAGCAGCCCAAGGCACAGCCTGCCCAGGGACACAGCCCCAGGTGCTGGAGCAGCAGCACCCACAGCCTCGGGGCGGCCTCCACCACCCCACACAAGGCAAACCCACAAGTTCACACCCCAGAGCTGCAGCTCAGGAGATGCAGAGTGCTCAGCAACTGGGGGACCAACACCACAATGGCTGAGCTGTGAAAAACACAACCCTAAGGGCCAACAGCAAACTGGCAGATCAAGGCCAGACTCAACAGTACCAGGGATTCCTTTGAGCAAGTGAGCCCCAGCATCTGCTTCACTTATTTCTCAGACTGCCAGAAATTAATGAAGGGAAAGGCCAGGAGTTTGTTTGCTTTGTGTTTTATGCGGCTGCAACACGATCAGCCCCGGGGATCACCTTTCCTCTGCCCAGGCAGGGGAGGTGGAAGCCACAGGCTGCAGGTACTGGGCAGTAACTGGATCCTGCAGACCCAGATAGAGCCACTGCCAGGAGAAACTGCCCAGAGAGCCCCTGCTGCAGGGACAGCTCCCAGCACCATGCAGGTAAGTGCTGCAGCTTCTTACAGCTTTCACAGGATTGGGGTTGGAAAGGACCTTAAAGATCATCTCATTCCATCCCCTGCCACGGGCAGGGACACCTTTCACATCCCCATGCTGCTCCAAGCCCCATCCAACCTGGCCTTTCCCTCTGGATTCTAACCCTGACAGCTTTCAGAGGGCAGTGTCAGGCCAAGTACCAAAAGTTATCCTTCAAGGACATATTAAGGGGCACCTCAGGCCTGCCGGATAAAAATAGTCAAAAATTATTCATAGCAAGTCATTCTTCAGTATTTCCACACATAGATGCACAGAAATTAGTTTTCAATATGGTAACATCCTCAGTTTGGGATCTCACTGTGCCACAAGTAGAGTCCTTAAGTTCCTAGGAGAAAAAAAAATAATAACACACTAATAGTACAAAGACCACGGTCTAAAAGTCGTGATTGCTTTGCATGGATCTATTGTAAAATAAGGGAAAGCCTTTTGTTTTGAGAGGCACGAGAATTCAGTGTTCCTGTTCCTGTTCCCCAGCTGACCCTCTGCAGGCTCCGCACACACCAGTGGTGCTTCATCCTCTTCAACCTCCTGCTTTTCCACGTGCTGCTCTTCGGGGCAGACTTACTGGAGCAATACTTCCTGCGCTCCCTGCCTCTCTCCTACACCGATGCAAAGGCTCTGGAGATCAGGGAGAGGGCCAGGAAGCTGCACCTGGATCCTCTGAAGGCCAACCTCTCTTACAGCAGCAGCAGCGCAGCGACTTGCTCCGACCAAGAGATATTTCTGCTCATCGTCGTCTGCAGCAGCCCAGAGAACAGGACAAGGCGAGACGTGATCAGGCAGACCTGGGGCAACGCCACAGGCTCCAGGGGTTACAGTGTGCTGACCCTGTTTGCTGTAGGAAAGGCAGCTTCAGCCAGCACCCAGCTGCAGATCAATGCAGAGGCTGAAAAGCACCGAGACATTATCGAAGGCAGCTTCATCGATTCCCCCCGGACGCAGACACAGAAGATGCTGCTGAGCCTGGAGTGGACGGTGACTTTCTGTCCCCGTGCCAGGTACATCCTTCACGCAGCCCAGGATGTGTTTGTGGGTGTCCCCAGCCTGGCTGGGTACCTGCTGAGCTTAACCCAGCTGGAGGACATCTACCTCGGCAGGGTGGTTCACCACAGCATGCCCGACAGGGACCCCCAGAGCCCCGGCTTTGTGCCCACCCACCAATACCCCGAGGAGTTCTACCCGGATTTCTGCCACGGCAGCGCTTTCCTCCTGTCCCAGGACGTGGCTCGCAAGGTTTATGTGGCAGCCAGGGAGGTGCCCCTGGCCGTGCCCCCCGCTGCCTTCGTGGGGATCTGTGCTAAGAGAGCTGCCGTCACTGCCAGGCACAGCTCCCGCTTCGCTGGGGACAGGCACATCAGCTACAACCCCTGCTGCTATAAATTCATTTTCACCTCTTCCCACATGAGGGAGGACGAGCTATTTAAAGGCTGGAAGGAAACGAGCGATGGGGAAAGTTGTTCTTTACTGGAAACCTACTACAGCCTGGTGTCCTGCAAGGTTCTGACCTACATTGATAAGTTCAAAGAGTTCAGCTTGGAGAGGATAAAAAATGAGTTCCTTCATTTTGTCAATTAATGTTTAACTTCTGCAAAAAGAGGCTGGATTCCCTTTCATCAGCTGTGCTATCCTGTTTAATGTTCAGTACAAAGGATGCCCTCCCAAAGTTGGCTCTTTTCCCTTCAGCAGCAAATGAATTCTCACTGTTACAGTGTGACAGAGCAGAACTGGATGTACTCTGCCTCTCCAAGTACCTACAAGTGCATGCATGGAAGTAAAAAAAGAGTATTCCAACAGACTTTGTCTGTATCCAGGGTTTTTCAGACTTTGGAGTCTTCAAAACTCCCTTTTTGTGTGAGTGAGGCATCACTTACTTCCAAAGAATTCTGTAACAAAGGGGAGCTTTCCATCCACAAAAGGAGCTGCTTTGAACAGGCTGGCTCACAGAGAAACAGAGCAGCTCCAGCAGGAACAGGCACTGAGCCATCCTGGAAATCCCTCAAGTGATGCTCTTTGTTAACCTCCATTACATGACAAGGTTTGCTTTGGTGTTTTTTGGTTTTTAAATGGAATGTTCAGCATGTTACCTCAATTCTCCAGCATTGCATTTTGTGTTCTTCCTCAATTATTTCCACCTGTTACTTTAAGGGGGGGATGACAAAACCACCACACTTCAATTTTGTCATTTATATCAGATACAGCAGCAGCATGTAATCCATATGGCAATGTACAGCATGGGCAGGGAACTGCATCTGAGTAATCAGGGGAAAGTGATCAATTAATCAATCAACACTGAGCTCAAAACTCAACAAAATAAAGCATATGTGTATGCATAAAAAAAATCCCCCTGTTTGGCATCTCTGCACATTCTAAAATATTGTCTTTGGCAAATGTCCCATGCAAAGCAGATGCTAAATACTCAGCACACAGAGTGGCCTTCAAAAGCAGCAGCTGAAAACACACATGGAAGAGGCCCACGAATTGCAGAACAGGTTTATACACTGATTTCTTTCACTGACATTTCAGCATTTGGCTTGACAGAGCCACCAGCACACAAAGCCACCTAAAATGACAGAACTGCCCAGAACAAGTGCAAGCTAAGGACTTATAGAGCCCTTTGATTTCCTTTTTGGTGCTGTGATGTGTTTGCTGGATGCAGGACTGATGAAGCTCCTGTGCTCTCTCCAGTCACGAGACACTGCAGCACATTTCTCACTGGCAGATGTTTATTGGGCACATTTAGGATAAAAGCAGCAGCACTGGGATGGAGGATGACAGCTGGGGGACATCTTGGGGTTGGAAGCAGCAAGGCACCTCCACCTGCACTTAGCTCAGCACACATTTAGGGACCTCCCCCAGCTCCTCTGAGCCCACCTGCACTCCTGGGCAGCGTTTTTGGGCAGCTGCACCTCCACCTCCCACAGGTAAAATCAGAATTACTGCAGGACAGGATCCTCCTGCTTCCCCTGGCAGCACAGGCACATGGGGCCAGAACTTCCCACAGCTACACCTGGCTGGCACTTTACTAAAATAAGCCCCAAAGTATTAATTTCATGTTTTATTCTGTTCCCCCTCAACAAAAGGAATACAAGTCTTTGATATGAAGTACCCTGTGGTCTCTGTTAGTGGACAAAGCCACTCCTGGTTCTCTCCCACAGTTCTGACACCTTCAAAAGAAGATTCCAACTTCCTGAGATGCCACATTTCCATACTCCCACAAGAGCTCCACGTTCTTACCCCTTTTAGTCTAACTAAAATACCACATTTCTTTAAATAACACTTTAAAAAATTGTATCTCTGTTAAAAAATAGTGTAAACAATTCAAGATTTGGTTCTGAAGTAGCCTTGTAGTGCTCCAACCACTAAACTGAGCTGTCACCCTACAGCACAGCCAGCAAGGGAGACAAAGCTCCCAGGTGGGTTTGATCCCTACAGAGTGCATTGATTTGGTTTTTAAAAGGGCTAAAAAACTTTCTTTTTTTTTTTAATCCTCAGCAGAAAATGTAAACAATATTTAGGATCATTTATTCCAGCAAGACTCACATCCAGCAGGTTGAAAACAAGAGAATGCAGTCCTCACTCCCTCACGTGGACAGTGTCACTGGCTTATTCAGCAACAGGATTCTGACAGACAAAAGTGTGTCCCATGCAAGTGCCAACTTTGGCAGGTAAAAAAAATGAACTAAAAAAGAACAGAAATTATGGCAGCATCTGAGGTTATAAACCTTGAGGTGTTCTGGTGTTTTGTTTTTTTTTTAACTGAACTGTAACCTACTGAGAAAACACAACAGAAATCCCAAACCCAAGAAGAATTTAAACAAACACTGACAAATTCTGCCAAATAAAACACAGCCAGCAGCTGCTAAGTGCTCACCTGGGTTACCTGTCTCATGAAGCACACAGGGAACTTCTGCCATGACATTTTAGGGGGGGAAACACCAAACAGCCTTTAATTTGCTCTCCTGACTCATTTCAAATAGAGTCAAAACATCTTCACGTTCCTTTAAAGAGACAACCTCCAGTGTGGAGAGTTTTTTACACCTTGTACCCCAACACCAGGGCTGTGTTCTGCAAGGAAGGGGATTCCAGCCACCAAGGACATTATTCTGCTCCTTCCACAGCTGTAGTAGAAACTGCTTTAACATAATAGGGCCCCTCCTGCAGGTAAGCCCTGAGCCTCAGGTAGTACTGATTGCCAAAGATCTCTGCAATGGTTTTGGAGTTCACCAGGGCCTTCACCAGTTCGTATTTGGCGTCCTTTGAAGCTTTGTCAGGCTCCACAGATCTGTCCACAACGTACTCCACAAACCCTGGGCTGCTCAGCATCAGCTTCTGGGCCCAAGGTTGGTTTGCAATGGCCTGAACAGGGAGACAAAAGATGTGAGAGGAGGGGGAGGAAAACATTTTAAAACCCCAGAAAAGCAGTTACACAGTGGGGTTTTTGGCACATGCATGAGGAACAGGAAAAATTGAAGGAGATACGAAACCACCACTCAAATCAAGCAGCAGGGTTTAACTCTGGAGAACAAGCAGAGCTCAGTGCTTATCTTCAAAGTTTTGAGGGAATTATCACAGCAGTGCCTCTGGTATAGAAGCAGCACCCTTAGAGCACAGCTCTTGCCTTTTTTTCCCTCTCTCCAATTAATTAGAAAATTAGCATTACAGACGTGATGTGTCTGCTGTGTTATTTAAATGGGGAAGCCAAGTGAGGCAGGAGGAAAAAGGCCTTTTCCTGACCACTTCTGGGCTTTAGCAATCAATTTGTGATATTCACTTCGATGAAACAAATAAATCTGAGACTGAATGGCAACACAAGTCACTCCCTGATGTTTAAAACCAAAAGCACTCACAGTGAACACCCGCAGAGCCCCACAGTGCAGGTCAGGGAATGGCTGAGTACTGATGCTCCTGAACAGCTCCAGGGGCTGGCTGGACAAGGAGGTGAACCAGGATTCAGTCATCCTTAAAAGGTCTTCTGTCTGCTGCTCTGGCTGTGTAGATCACAGAAATGAAAGAGTTTGATTAGGATCAGGAAAAGCTTTCAGGTTTTCAGGATGTGTTTGAATGGTTTAATCACTCATTTGGAGCTGCACTGTTAACCCAGAGCCCTGGACCCAAAGACCACAGGGAATGGAGCAGTTTGCCCCTGTCCCTCTGAGCACAAGGATATGAACCTGTTTACTCTCATTCTCTCAACAATGAAGTCTTGATTTCATCTTTTATTAACATTTCAGAACACCTGGCTCCTTACAAAAAACAAACCCAAACCTTTAAGCAAACCAATCAGGGAACTTGGAAACAGCAAATCAACGACTCAGAACACTGAAAGCACCACTGCTACCCAACCCAGAGGCTGCAAAATGCCTCCTCACAATTCCTCAGGTGTGTGATGATTTCATTCTTGGAGATTTAAAGAAAAAAAAAAGAAAGAGAAAACCCCCCAACTTACAGGCAAGTAGAGCAGAGATGAAATGGCATCCAAGCACCGCAGCCGTAACTCGGTGGGGGCATTCTTGGCCTGGTGCCCTATTTTGCTTAAGAGGTTTTGAAATCTGCTTCCTTTCAAAACAAAAACAAAGTGCTCTTAATTAATTCAGCCAGATCTCTACAGGAACACAGCCACCCATCAGCTACATTATGAATGTATTCGTTAAGATATGTGAATACATTTTTCAATTCCTTTCTGTACCACCCCAAACCAATTCACTATTATAATGAGGAAGCTTTATTAAAGAAAAAAAAAAAGATACTGACTAGTTTTCTGTAAAACCTGTTTGCCTTCCACATTTGATCCCAGGATCCCCAGTGTGTCCACAGCCACTCCAATCATGGTTGGATCCTGGCTTTCTGCCATTTCAAAGACTTTTTCCATGAAGACAGGGTAGCGCTCACAGATCTGCTGGGGACTGTCCACAACAGCCAGATTGCCAAAAAATTTAACAAACCCTGAGAAAACAAGACCAGAAAAAGCACTGAGGGAAAGAAGAGCAACTCCAGCAATGGCAGAATTAAATGTACACTAACGTGAGACTGATTTGTTCCTAAACATGTGTTATTAAGTCTGAATAGTGTTGGTGAAAAAGCTCAAAATAAAGACAGAACTAAGCAACAAGCCAAATATTTTGACTGTTGCTTAATTCATGGTGTTTGCACTCCTAAAAAAAAAGCTACAATAACACCAACTTTAAAGCTACAGCACAGCCTGTCCAGATCTCACCACTCTTACTGAGGAACGTTCTTCACGTGCCAGACTGTCCTTCAGCATTTTTTAAAATATCCAATATTTTATTTATATCCGATCCAATATTCAAAATTTCCCAGAGCTTTCAACAGAGAGGTTTAACAGTGCTGTCAGTTTAACTCATTCCCCAAGCAGGCAGCAAACCCTGGCAGGAAGGAATGCCTGAAGGAATCACCTGGCAAATAGAAGCTGGAGAAGGGATCTGCCTCTGCCCCGAGGATGATGTTGGAGATTTTGTCAATGACTCCCTGCTGAGCCAGGTACTGCCTCCCCTGGGGCGTGTGGGCCAGAGAGGTCACCATCTCTATGCACGTGGCTCTGCAACAAACATGGTTATTTCAGTTTCTTCCAGGTCTTTTGAAGCACTCAGAGATTAAGAAAAATAAACTACATCCATAAGACAAAATCCTAGCAAAAAAACCCAAATTATCCCAACTGTCCAAGCTTCTCCCACCTCATTCTTTAGATTTGTGAAAGAATTTAAAGTGTTCCTATTGCAGCCAAACATGATGATTATCACTCCAGCTTGTCCTCAGACTAAGGTATAAAGCATTTGACACTCAAGCCAGTTTAAGAAGAGGCAGATAAAGCATTTTTCTGAAAAGGGTTTCACAAGAAACACACACAAATATGTTTATCAGAGTTTTAGCAATGGTGGAAATCCCCATGGCAAACTCACCAACATACCTGACCAGCACATCCTCTCCAGTCAGCTCCCCAATTAACTCAGGGATTAACCCACTGCTGGCACAGTAATTCAGAGACTCTGCTGACACTGAGGAAATCTCCACAATCAACTAAACAAAAGCAAAATGGACAGTTTATAAAAACATTATAATAATTCACAGCATCAGCCAAATACATCTTGTGGTGCTAATTAACTCTACAAAGATTAAATATGGAATTAATCACATTTCTAGCATTAACCCAGTTGTCTGCCTGAAGGAACCTCATCAGGATGTTCCAAGTTTACAGCACATGTATTTGATCCCTAGTCACAATCAGCTCCTCCTCTGCTATCCCCATTTAGCTCTAGAATGGCTAAATTGAGTTATTTCTCCTTTGCCAAACACCTCTAGACTGACAGCTGGCATCTCTCCAAAACTTTCAGCAGCATTTCACATCCAAAAGTTAAGAGGCTACATTTAACTATTTTATTTTCAGAGAAACAAACACTCCCTGGTGTCTTTAGTAATTCTGTGTAGCCTTTCCAATGCTTTAGGCACTGCCAGTTAGAAAATAAACATTAATTCACACTTTTACACCAAAAAATGGGAAAGAGAAGTTATGGCATCATGAGAGCCCCCACTGCTGTAATCTTACTCCTTTCTAGCTCTGATAAAACACAGACATGAAGGTGTGAAAAACGAGTTCCACTCTCTTTTAAAAATTTTTAAGTTTAATAAAAAAATAAAAATAGACAATTAGGAGACAGAGAGGGCAAATGTTCCAGCTGGGGTGCCTCACCAGAAAGCACACCCTTCTCTTTCAATTACTGTGTTTTAAGGATTGCTGGTTTACATATCCAATAGATATTAAAACATTCTTTTCTGTTCCAAGTATCCCAAATCATCTTATTTGATAGGTTTATTTGTGGGTGGCTCCACTCTGTCTGGTAACATGGGTTTTATAAACCTTTTCCTTGAGGTTTTTGGCTGTTTTCATTTTGATAAAAAACCCAGGAAGTTAGCAGTTTTTTATGCAGGGTTACAAGGTGACGACC
>VXBB01013604.1:36738-67245 GCA_013399915.1 Illadopsis cleaveri | reverse complement strand
CTTCCTTCCTTCCTTCCATCCTCACAAACAAATAAAAGAAACAAAAAGAACTAGCTTCAGACCCTTGCATACCAAGGATAATCAGGCAAAATGAAAGAAACAGCTATGCAGCCTGCCAATTTCATACAAGCCCAGATGGAGATTAGCCAATGGAATACAGTGCAGCAGGCACCAGATTTTTTCTAAGAACTTGGCATCTCCTGTGATCTCATTAAAGTGCTCTAAACTTCCTTGGGATGGCATGACCAGCTGTGGTGGTTTGACACTATCTGGACACCAAGTGCCCACCCATACCACTCAATGGCCTCCTCAACAGAGGGCAGAAAAATATAACAAAAGACTCATGGGTCGAAGTCAGGGCAGGGAGGGAGATCAGTCACCAACTGCGATCAGGCAAAACAGACTCAGTGAAATTGACTGAATTCATTGCTAAAAAAATCAGAGTAAAATAATAAGAAATAAACCCAAATCTTAAAACACCTTCCCATATCCCTCCCTTCTTCCTGGGTTTGTAGCTCTCAAGTATCTCCTGCCTGCCAATGGCACAGGGAGAGGGAAATAAGGGCTACAGTCTATTTATCACACACTGATGCTCCTTCCCCCTGACACTATTCCTCTGCTCCAGCATGAGGTCCCTTCCATGGGAGATGGTTCTCCATGAATTTCAACATGAGCTCTTCCTATGGGCTATGGTTCTTCAAGAACTGTTCGAATGTGGCTCCCTTTCCACAGTGTGCAGTCCTTCAGGAACAGCCTGCTCCATCTTAGGGCCCCACAGGGTCACACAAGTCCTACCATGAAACCTGCTCCAGTGTGGGGTATCCACAGGCTGCAGGTGGCTCTGCTCCTTGTTGATCTCCCATGACTGAAGGGGCACAGGGGCTTCACCACAGGCTGCCCCATGGAACTGCAGGGGAATCTCAGCTCTGGTACCTGGAGCACCTCCTGCCCCTCCTTCTTCCCTGATCTTGGAGTCTGCAGAGCTGTTTCTCTCACATATTCTCACTTGGCTCTCCCAGCTGCTTCTACACAATAAAGTTTCCCCCTTCTTAAACTTTTTATCCCTGAGACACAGCTACTTACCATCACTGAGGGCCTCAGCCATGACCATCAATGGTTCCACCCTGATGCCAGCTGGGATTGGCATCAATGGACAGGGGAAACTTGTGAAAGCTTCTCACAAAAGCCATTGCTGTAGGCCCCTTCTCCCCTGCTTTGACACCCTTGCCACACAAACCCAAATTGTCATCCACCCCTGCAAGGGAAGAACATGGATATTTCAAGGCATACTGTGACAGGGTACTGAGAGTGCTGTCCACAGATTCAAACTAAAGTTCCTAACAGATGCTCCTCTCTGACCCTTGCCAATGTGACATTGCTTACGATAAAAATTACAATTTGAATGTTTAAGGAACTTGTTACACCAAACTGCTGAATACAGTCTGGTTCCTCTTCCTTACCTTCCTCTCACATAGGATTCTGTGACTTTTTTATTGTGTGCATGCTGAATGCTGAATGTATTCTCAGTATTTTCTGAAACCACCGCTATGGCACCAACTGAAACGTCTATTGTTTGCCTTGAAACTGTTTCAGTTGAGGAATAGATGCTAGGGAAGGAAGAGTACTTTTTTATTCAGCTCATGTTTGAAAAAGTTGTCCTATAATATATGTACTTGTCCACTGTCAGCTAGTATAAAAATCCAAATATGAATGGTAATCTAAGAGCTGCAGCTTGGTGTAAATCTATGTGCCAATGGGGTTCTGTCAATTTGCCTTGATAAATATAGGCAATTCTTCTACTTTTGTGTCTTCTGTTAGCACTATAACTCTTAGATAGTCTGAATGACCTTGGTGTTGTGAGAGACCTAGGAGAGCAACTGAGGATAAAATTCCTCAGATGTACCAGAAAAACCTAAGAATTTCTGTGTTATCTCTGAGAGACAATCACACTCGGGGTGACTTCCAGCCACCAGTGTATCTGAGGTAACACAGGATGAAACCCTCCCTCTGCAACTACATTCATGGAATTGTAAAATTCAGTTGTTTTAGGGGATGGAACCCTCTGTGAAATATAGTGTCAAGGGCACTAAATTGGTAACCCAGATCAGTCTTACAGATATGAATTTTGATTTCATCTCATGACTCCGGAACAGCCAATAGGTAACAAGCCACCATTAATGCCACAACAGGTGACATTAAGCCAAACACAAACACTTCTTCACAGTTTTGGATAGCAAAGGTACTAACTGGGTAAGATATTCAGAAATTGGGAGTGGTTGGGAGTAGAAACTTGAATACAATGTGTCAATTCTGCATTGTTATGTGGGACACACTAAAAGATCTAAGGAGGTCATATTTAAAAATAGAGTAATAAAATTAGTACAGTGCTGTCTACCCTGCAGGGCTGATATGACCTGACTTGATGAAGCTGCACATACAGAATGGCTTTTATTTTTAGGGCACTCTATCTGGGATAACAATGACTCTGCTGATAGTGAAGCAATGGATATAGTTTGTCTTGATTGCTGGCACTTATTCTTGAAAAGAACAGGAGAGCATATTTAAGCTGTCAGGCCTTAATTGTTTCATTAGGTAGTGGTACCTTTTGTACAAAAGGAGCAAGGGAACTGCTGAAAGAAAGAATGATGAGCAGCAATTCTAGAAGAGCACAAAGGTGCTGCAGGAGTTACTTCTCTTCCTTTGCTTCTTCCCAGCTCATCTCTGACAAAAGGAGAAGTTTCATTTTTTAAGATAATGACTATTATTAAAACCACCTTGAACAATTTCATGAGCACTGTGGTGTATATCTCCCATATTTTTAAATATAAATGAAATGAAATGATTTTCATGCCTCTGAATCTGGCTTTTGTGTTTCAACATCTAATTTATTGATGACAAAGATGACTTGCATTTCTAAATATGTCTTCTGTCCTGTAGGATGCCAAAGTCTTTTTAGAGACAAAACATACATGTATGAATCACTTCACCTACCCTGTTAAGTTTAACCACCACTGGGGCGTAAACTGTTTGACTCTGCAAAGCAACACAAGAAATCATCTTGAACTAGAAAGTAAAGAATCATTAATCATATTAAAATGAAATTATTACAGAGCACTCACACATCTGAGAGCCCTAATAACACAGCCACTAATTGGGTAGTGGCACCAGTGTTTACCATCAAAGGTCTGAATTTACATGCTGTCTGAAAGGACAGCTTTGGATTATACTTATGCTGCAAGAAGTACATGTTTTCCTCTTCCTTGCTGGAAGGCATCTCAAGACAGAGAGATTTGATGGAAATCTTTCCTGTTGTAAAATAGAGAAACACAGCTAACTTCCCACTTACACAGACCCAGGAATTCATAACCTCTCCAACAAAGAGCTGCTTATTTTTCATTACAAAATCTAATCCCAAAGGTGGGTGTTTGTTCTGTCATATTATTCCCCCGCCCCGCTCCAGTTTTTTCCTCGGATACGAAGGGTAGAATGTGATTGACATCCACTCAACTCCTGCACTTGCTACTCTGGAGAAACTGAAGGGAGGACTTTTCACAGTTGTCCTCCTTTATCCTCTGGAGACCGGGTGTCAGTAGCTTGGCTCTTTCTCCTGTGTGGGCTGTGCTTCTCTGCCTTTTAAGATGAGTTAGCTGATTTGTTTTGCATTCCATTTTTTAATTAGTTCTTTTAAGTAGGCAGGCATTTTCTCAATCCACTTGCATTCTTCTCTTCATGCACGCAGACATACCCCAACTGAGTTATACAAGACTGAGAGACCCTGGGTCTGATTCTCATCTATAATGAAGATTTGAAGACATTGTTTTGACAGTGTAAATTCATTAAAACCATCCCTAGTCCTTATCCTGCACACACCAGAGTACTAGAAAAGGCCTGATTGTAGACAAGAGTTTGGCTTTCTGGTACTTGAAGAATAATTTTAAAATCATCTGTTTCTTCTGTGTGGTGTGATGTGTCTCCAGGCTGATTTCAATAATGGGTCTCCAAGTAGACACAGGGGAAGAAAAGTTTGTTCTTCATCTGCTTTGGAGAGCAACTATAAGAGCAGAGTACAAGAGAGAAGGAGGAACCCTTCAGCTTTGCACCAAATGTCCGCTTCTCACAGACTCAAACTCAGGGCATCTATTGATTTCAGTTCATTCAGTTCAGTCCTCACAATTTAATATCATTACAGGTCTGAACAGAGCAAGGAGAAGAGGGATATCCTAGAAGAGATTGGTCAAATGACATGAGAATTCTTTTGAAACACTCCTCTGTGAGTGCTGTGCCTGAAAACAGGAATGTTTAGAAAGCTGCTGCAGAGAGCAAAGTAAGTAAAAAGGGGAAAGACTATTGCAGAGAAAGAAAATGTGTTCATATACTACAGTGGTATTACCTGTTGCATTTGAATTTACAGTGAAAGAGCATAGGAAAGGAAGGTGAGTTGCAAGGAGAGTCCTTAAATTAGTAATACAAGGTACTTACTGGGCAGGGTTAGCTTTCTCTAATGAGCTTGCTACACACAAAAGCTGATGTTAGTGTTTTATAGCTCCCTCCACCCAGAGGTCCAAGCCACTAATTTTTGCTTTGAAGTTAAATTGCAGTTTCTGCCAGGTGATTCACAATGATTCATTGTGTTGCCTAGAACAGTGTGATGCTTACATGGTAATTTAAAATCTTCACAGTTCTTTAGATCTACATTTTAAATGCTTGAAGTGTTGCATCTTATTAAGGTCTTAGGTTTCTGTCTATTTAGACAGGTGTGAGAATTATTCGGTAGTCAGATTACTCTTAGTTATCAAAATGGTTCATGTCGTGCCACGATTAGGAAATGCTATTGCTACATATCCCACATAGTTAGTGTGTGAATCAATGCACAGGTAGTCCTAAGAAGCTGATAAATATGCAAATCCATTGAAGTTCAAGTACAGGAGAATGTGGAGAGAGTGGTGAGAACTTGATATATATCAGATGAAGCATTTTTGTTCTTGTGTTCTCTCATTTTCCAGAACAGATCAGAACACATTCTCATCTGCTTACTTTAATTTTGAACGCTTACAATTTTTGGGTTGAAAACTATTCATTTGGTCTTAGACTCACTCTGCGTCTGTTTTGTGCTCTGAATTCTTAAGGGTTCATTTCAGAGATTTCTGATTATGTTCCTGTGCATTAGGTCCTATTGTCCTTGTGTCCTTTTCTTAGGATACGTAGCATGGGATTGATGTCCAGATTAAAATATCTGAGTTCAGCTGTCAGCAATAGCTTTTGAACAGTAGGCCTAATATAGGTGCCTACTCTGAAGTCCATGGAGCTTTCCAGATTCTGTTGAGCAGATTCTCATTGACTATAATGTGATTTTGGATGGGAAGACTTCTGCATAGCTGTGACTCACAGTATTTGTCACTTAATGCTTTGTGTTTTTGAGCCAAATTGCATTCTTAGGTGAACAAAGTTGAAGGTTTGGGAGTTGATTTTTGTTGAATTGCATAAATATTTAGATGCCCTGAAGTACCTAAGACATCTGCCTGAAGTGGTAGATGCAGCACATGAGGAGGCCTGCAGCCTTCTGGAGAGACAGATGGAGGCCAAGTGGGATACGGCATCACATCTGACGTGGCACCAGATGTCTAAGGGATGGGAACTGAGTCAGGGCCTTGGAGCCCATTCAAATACCATCACTCAGCTGGCACTCCTCCTAGAACTAAATACCCTTGGTCTTCACATTTATGCCCTTTTTCAAAAATTAATCCAATGGCTGCTATAATGACTTCATTATTATTTTAAAAATCTTTATTCTAAGACTAAAGCAGGTTGGGATGGTGAAACACTTTGCTGAGGACATTGCACAGACCATACTTCTTGAACTAAAAGTACTTCACTTGGATGTTGGCAATTCCTGAGCAGAGTATAACTCACAGCTGAATCGCCTGATGGAACCTGTCAAAATTTGATGGCAAAAGACTGTAAACAGATAGCTAATGAGCAATCAGCCTTGAGCCTCACCTAGAGACGCAAACCATAGAAAGGATTTATTATTGGGCAAAGTGAAATCACAGAAACGTGAACTACTCCAGGTAAGGTTTTTTCCCTTGTGACTCCTTATAATAATAATAATGTCTTTCTTGGTGTACTCTCCCTCATACACATGTAAAATATATGTGCACAGGAGTAGATGGGTTTTGGTCACTCTCCACCCAAGTCACTTGACAAGGTACATGACACCATTCCACCGTGATGCAATGGGCCCTTCTTTCTTACATCTGGGTTGCAACTGCCTCTCTGCCAGACTGATCCCAGACAGTTTAAACAAAGTTGTTAGCTTTATGACCAAGATGCCTAACAAGATTAGGCTGTTGTGAGAGACAGAGAATACTCTCTCCAAAAAGGGTTAAAGCTTTCAGATAATTTGGGTTTGGCAGTCTGTCCTGGGAGCTACTCCACTGGGACTTCTACTCTCATGAAACTATTCTGTAGTCAGATTTCTCTTCTCTTGTTAAGTGAATTTCTCCTAATTTACAGGTCCTTATGTGTTGCTCTTAAGCAACTGTCATCTTCCTTCACTTCCTCACTTTCAATTTATCATAACTTTACTTTTCTGTGTAGTCCATTAGTCTTTTTCTCACTCTTAATTTCTTCAACACATACTGCAGCAGAAAAAAAAAAAAAAAATACAGCAATTCTGCTTGTTCCAAAGCCTCGAGATGTTAATTTTCCTATTTGCTCTTGGTTCTTTACATCTGATCTCTACCTCACCTATTTTTAAACTGTCATCTTTTGGGCTTCATAACAACTAAATTTAACCCACACGATTTTCATAACATTGACAGATATGCATTGTTTAATGTGTACTTAGCATTGTCTTTCCTTTGACAGCTTCATTCTACTTTAAAATCAAATTTCAAAACAACAGGAGGACATAAAAATTCAAAATTAATCATGAAGAGCAATATGAATTCAGTATTTTAAATATATGAAGACATGTCTATGAAGCTGGAAAGTAAATAATAGCAAATATGAAGGAAAATATTTTTAGTGACAATTACAGGGGCATTGTGATTTTTAGAAACAGCAAATAACTGTGGAACTTAAATGTGATAAAGTTAATTACATTATGGAGACGATCTGATACCTCAACAACTGTTTATATATGCAGAAGAGAATTGCTGTACATCTTTCCTTTCCTTCTTTGAAGTCAACAGAAGATAACAGTTGAAAGNAAAGAAAGAAAGAAAGAAAATGACTGCTTTGAGCTTCTCAAAAGTTTGGAGGAGATAGTATGTTGCAATAAAATTTTTCTTGTGGTTGCTTAATGTGAGTCTGTACATGCATAATATACACATACTTTTCTAATCACACAGTGTGCTGCAGTCATACACTATTAAATTGCAAATGGTTAGAGTTGAACAAAACAAAGACTCTTGCTTAACTATACGTATAAATTACTGTGTTCAATGCAGTTTTAAAATCATCAAAGTCATCTCACACAATTGCTGATTTGATAAATTTTATGAAGCATGGTTTGGACTAGAATATCCAAGGAAATTTAGAAATAAACAACCATACAATTTAGTACAGGATTCTGGAGGTGATAGAAATCAATGATTTTTTGTCAATTGATTTATTGATCCTCTAAATTCTTGTCTTTTTTCTGCTTCTATGAGGGATCTTCTGATTATCAGAGGTATGCTTTCTCATTTTGTAAAAGAAATTTGAAGGAAAATGTCATTTTTCCACTAGATCTGGGCTACTGGGAAATGAGAGGCAGGGGATACATTTTATGGCATACAGAGATATGGCAAGACAGATAGAAAATGGATCCTGGGATCATTTGCATGTTCCATCTCTGCCTTACATGGCAGTAGGAGCTCGCCTTTTTCCCGCCGTTGTGGTATCACTAACTGCCTTGAAACATCCAGCAGGATTCCAAGACTGAATAACTGAAGTTAATGGCTGTGTCTTTTCCTATTATCTTAAGATGGACTTGCCAAAGCTAATAGCCTGATACTTTTTTTTTCTCTATTTGGTCATAGCTTTCTATAGCTGTTCATTTAATATTTTCTGTGGGCAAGCTACTCATGGTTTACTGGACACTTTGACTCCAGAAGATTAAAATTTAAAATAGCTTAATGCTGCAAAGAGACTTCTCAGCCAGTATATGTTGTGCATTTCTCTTTTGTTTTAGTCCAGATTTCATACCATCTCTCTTGTCAGATCAAACTAGTCTGAAAATAACTGGATGGTATCAAGATTCATTGCCTTTTCGGTCTGTAAAGGTTTGGCTGAAGGATTGAAACCACAACATACCAAATTGAAACCTTTCCCTAGATCTTGAGCAAATAAAATTCCTAGTTACCTGAGTGGATTTTTGTCTTAATGAGAATCACATCAAGATCTTGAGATTTGGCTCTGCATCAATTCAAAGAATTACAGGTACCATTAATGAAGTTCCTGGCTGTATGAGTTTAATTATTTTGTGACATCCAGTTGCCTCTGTCTCCCAATGACTCAAAAGGGGAAAGAATAACCTCTGTCTCAATACTAAAATACTGCAAATATAAGTTAATTTCCTGTAAGATCTATTTTCAATTGTGAAGAGAAATGCTAAGTTGAGAATTTAAATGCATCTAGCAGCAGAGCTATTGAAACACACCTACAAAATAAAAGCTAAGGAACTAAACTGCAATAACAAAAGCAATGCTACTGAAGAAACATTTATATTAATTCCAAAAGTAGTTCTTCCTCAAAAAGAGGATTGAGCAAACTCAATAGGAAAATTTTGTTTTCTTCTCTGTTCATAAATGCATTTTTAATGTTATCTTTCTAGCAGTAAATGAAAATTGAAAAACGTGCTTGAAAGATTTCCTGTCTGTGTGAGTAACTCTGTAAGCTACCAACCAGCCTATGGAAATGTTCAGCTGTGGGACACCCCCTCATGAACTTGTCACGTGGATGTGATTTAGATCTCCACAACAGCTTAGATGAGCTTGAGATTTTTTTCCTTGATTCTTAAAATTAAATAAATTAAGCTGAAATAATGCAAAAACACACCAAAAACCTAACAAGAAACAGTCCAAGATAAAAGATCTGACTGGCCCATGCTAGGTATTTTATTTTATCAGCTTTTATTTTTTGTGTTTATGCAAGTACTTCTCAAATGTATTGATCAAGGAAGATCCAGTGTTATTTCTTCATAAGGAAAGGTAAGCAAATAGATACAAAAGGTGGTGTTTGATTGGCTTCTTCCATACTGTATTACTGAGGTGCACTTTTAGTGTGCTGTTGCTAAACTTAAAACCATCTAGAATTGCAAATAAGGGTAAAAAAAGAAAGAAAGAAAAAAAAAAGAATAAAAAAGGTGTGTAGACCACAAGCAGAATTCCACACCAGAAAAGCTGCCAAAATAAGATCTGTCCCAGGTTTCAAACACAGCTCTGGGGAGAGCATGTAGTTGATGGTATGGTCCTGTTTTCTGGAACAGTCTAATGTCTAGCCTCAGGTAGACCCTGTTTTTCTTCCCTGAAAATAAACTCTGTTTTTCTTCCCTTCCTATCCATTCATGTCCCCTGAAATTCTTTGGTATTCTAGTATCATCCCTCCTTTTGAAAGCCTCTTGTGGTTGAGTGTTTAAGTGCACTAAGAGCTGAATGGTATTTAAATGTTATAATGATTCCTTAGAATTAGATTTACTCTTTTTTATCAAGGATGCAAAACAGTATTTCTAGATCTCAATGAAACTTCTGCTGAGACAAAACCCATACAAAACCAGCTGAGTCTGCTTTTACACATCAGAATAGTTCTTATAATTTCCTAATGTCCTTCTTGGTGAACAATTATTTTTAGAAATGGTTACGTACCTACATACATATGTATACAAACATTTCCTAACAGAATTTTCAGCTAAGAAGGATGTCAGCCGAGCAGCAATGCTGCTGTGCACCATGAAGAGAATGATCTTTGTGCAGGCAAAGGCAGTGAGAATACAGGCAAGGAGAACAGGAGAAACTTGGAACTTCTGAGAAACTCAGAGCTGCTTCCAGCCACTGCATTTGCAAGATTCAGCACCTGTCACAGGGAAGCCAACTAAAGCAGGATATTGGAACACAGAATTCTTGTTTCTTTTAGAGCTGCTATGGACTCAGTAAAGATCTCTCTCCTAAAACATTCATTTATCTAAAATGAATTTGTCAGTTTCAGAAACCAGTTTCCAGCTAGCTCCAGATGAAAAATAATCTTGTTTTGATTTATGTATTTAATATTTCACACTGAAAATGTAAAACTGCAGCAGTTATTTTATAGTGACTGAGATCCGAAAATATAAGGGTAATTTATTATATTTATTATTTTGCTTTATAAAACAATAAATCAACATTATTGAAAATTAAATGTACATTAGACTGTGAGGAATTTTGATGTATAATAATGTTTTACATATGACCTTTGAAGATATGATGCTAATCTGAATTATTCATGGAAACCTTGGATTTTTCTTTGACTTAAATTAATAAAAGAATTTCAATTCTAAAACCTATTAATGCTCTGCAGGAGGAAAGCAACAGTAATGAATTTATCTTCAGTGGGGTTTTTTGGGTTTTGCTTTGTATAGGACTCTAAGCAAACAAAGGAAAATGCAATAATCTTAGAGCTTCTATACTTTTCTTTGTAGTAGAACCTGATCGTAGTTTAGGATCTGAGACTGGTCTTGTTATGAGCTCTATAGTTCAGGAACTATTTCAGTTGGAAAAATTGATCTGGACAGAAACTGCAACAAAGGTGTCAGACCAAGAGCAATTTTTAAAATCAACTATTAAGAACCCACATTCATTTACAAATGGCAATATCTATTTACTAGAGTAGCTTGGCTGTTTCAAGGCTTCCATTGTTCTTTTTTTCCTCCTTTTTAAATATATTTTTAAATTTTTTTAAATTGTGGGAATGTTTTACTGTCTTAGTGAAGAAGTGACGTGAGCTACAAAACCAGCTCACCCTGTGTTGCCCCAGATTTAAGTACAATATTGCAGAAATGTTTTCAGATCTTTCCTGTAGCACTCGTGCTGTTTCAGTGATAAGTTTCGTATACTCGTCGTGTTATTTTTCTTACCTTTACACCCTATACTGAAGCCAGATAAAATTTGCAACTCCCTAAAATGAACCTTTATAAGATTCTGCAGATATAATCTTGCTGTAGAACATTTTTATCTGCATCATGTGTTATCCTGAAAACAAAAGAAAAATACATGTCCAGGAGTACAATATATGACATTTTAACCCTATTTTAATGTTCAAAAGATGGTCTATATTTGGGTATTCTCTACATTTAAAATGACTAAAATAATGAAAATTGTCACATGACAAGTGTATGAAGCTTATCACTGGAACAGCACGAGTGCTACAGGAAAGATCTGAAAACATTTACAGGCAATATTTCTAAAAATATGGGTTCCCTGTTAAATTTCAAAATTTACATGAGGATCCATATTTACCTAAATGTGAGAGCTATTAGGGATTCAAATATTTATTAAAACAGACTATTTAGATGCTTGAATATAGATTTAAGAAGATATCCTGGGACTGTGGAAATCAATGGGAATTTGTTGTAAACTTAAGAAGATTTGGGATTTTAGTCTTGGTCCTTAAGAACCAGAATTTAAAAGTACTTAGCACCTAAAAACACAGACAGACAGTAAGATTTTCTGCTGCTTATATCCATGTAGTATCGAGGGGAAAAAAATTCCCATGTGCATTTGAAAATCTCATCCCACCTCTACATGCAGTATCAAACATTTCAATATTGTGAATGTCTGTGCAGCTAATTGTTTATTGACAATTATGGAAATTATGATTATGGAAATTTAAGTAATAACCACTTCTTTAAAAAACCCTAAAACCTGTTTGTGTAGAATATGAAATATGTCATCATAAGAAGGGTTTCTCCTATTACCCACATACCCTTCCTGATAAGAAGATGAGCAGAGGCTGGGTAGGCTCACTGAGAGAGAAGCCTGTGTGCTGGACAGAAGGGATGCTGCCACAGGATGGATGTATGCCCAGAAGGGACTCACACCCCTCCCTCACAGTGGCAGGACTTGCCTGTGAGGGATACCTCCTATGATGTTTGCACACCACATTTTTCACTGACCGGGGGTTTGTGCAGCCTGGTGAGGCAGAGGCCCCAGGGCAAACTGACGTATCTGCCCTGGCCTGGTGCTGCAGCCACAGCTAGGGGACACCTCTGGCTGCGTGAGTGGCCTGGGCTAGGAGCTGAAAAATCCACTGGCATGGGGAGTTTGCACTAAATGGTGTGTGGGAAATGGTGTGTGGGAGCTCTGCCTTTGTTCTCACATATTTGGAACTTGAGCTGTTTTCCATTAGAGCATGGGGGAAACTCCTTCTGGATCTTGGCTAGAGTGCAGTTTGATGCAGTTTTGTTGTGATTTGAGCTTTCTGCTTAAGTCAGGTTTGGGCACATTGTTTTGTTACTGGGATTTTATGTACAAATGCTCTTTAATAGTCTCTCTTCTTGAGTGGTCTGTTTTTATTTCCCTTCAGAAGGCAGTAGGACTTATCTGTGTGGGGCAATTAAACCCCAAGCCATTCCTGGTACTCCCAGAAGTGATGTACCAGAATCCAAAAGAGACCAATGTTTCCTACCCTTAGAGCCCGGTCTGCAGTTTTTGGATTTCTAAACTACAGTCTGAACTTTTGTGGCTCCATACAGAAAATTGGACCAAGCAAGGAACAGATTCTCCAAATGCTTTCCTATGCCCTAACTGGCTTCAGTGGAAGAGAAATGTTCCTCAGAAGTGATTTGTCAGCTGTCCTTCATCACATCATCAGTTGCACTCAAATGGAAGGTTCCTTTTGGCAAAGACTCCTTACCACAATCTCTTAGCTGATAATTAAAATTGCATTTCTGAAAAGTTTCCACTAGTTGCAACACGTTCTGTAGTTTTAAGTGACTGATTTAAATTTCTGATTTTGGTATGGCTGCTGGAAAACATAAGGAAATGGATGATTCTCTACAGTCTTCCCAGTAATTTAGAAACATCGTTGAACACTAGCTCAGATTATAGGGAGTACTGGCAGAAGGGTAATATATTAAATACATTTAATATATTTAATATATTCACTATATCATGCTTTCAATCCAAATTAGAAAAATAATATATCTTTTAGGCTAGCCATTAAATTTCTTTTTATATAAATCATATTTCTAATACTTGGAAGAGATTTATAAGAGAAGGTTGTGTGGAGACCTCATAGCAACCTCCCAGCATCTGAAAGAGGGCCTACAGGGAAACTGTGAGAGAGAAACCATGAAATAGGGAGAGGAAAAGGAGGAAAAAAGGAAGGGGACCCTTCACTGGGAACTGTAGTGATAGAACAAGGAGTAGCGGATAGAATAAGGAGTAGTGGGTACAAATTGAAAGAGTGGAAAAACATACTAGCCATTAGAAAGAAATTTTTTACTTTGAGGATGGTAAGACANTCCGTTTTTAGAAAAAAAAAAAAAATCATTCATATTACTATATTTAGACCAGACTGTGTTCTGTATCATAGATCTCTTCAACTGTCATATAAAGTCTTGAAATGGGAACACTGATGAGCAGAATTTCATCTAGGATTGCTGGGAAATGGGCAAAACTGAGTGCTGAAAAGGTACAATGTAGTAAGGGTCAGTCTCTGCTAGAAGAACACATGGTTCTAGGGTCAAAACCTCTGGCATTATCTCTTCTGATTTTTTTCCTTCCAGCTATGGATGGTGCCCTATGTGCTGACTCAACTGAGCTGTCTCTGAAAGACAACACTTCCATTTCCTCTCATTCCTACCTCCTCTGTCATCACAAGTGGCGCAGGAAAGAATCCATGCTTAAGCAGGGTTATCTCCCCTTTCCTGGCAATATGCTTCATAAACAACTTGTTTTTCCTGCACTTTTGCATGTTTCATCCTTCACTATTTAGTGCCATCTTAGTTGTAATGTCTTTCAACTACTTCTAATGCAGTAAATAACAAGTTACTCCTGTTTTTCTTTGTCTTTCTGGCAGCTCACGAGGCTCCTGAGCACTAACCATGCTGCTAAGCCTGTCATTTGGTTCAAACTCTGAAAATATTTCCACAAAATGACTGGAGAAATAGCCAAGTCTGAAAGGGCCAGAAAAAATTATAAGACTAAGACATTCGATTTCCCCAAAAGATGACAAGAAATACTTCCCCTATCTTGCAGTTAGCTCTCATTAGCACAGGCTATTGTTGGCACCTAGAAATCAGAGACAATTTGGGATTAAATAACTAAATTGATATGGACAGGAACCAAAATTCAAAACCTGAGAACTTTTACATTAACAGAAAATCTTATACTTCAGTGTTTGTCTTTGGGTATTAAGGGTAGAATAAAGCCTTAATTACTGGGAGAGGGTGGAGTAGATATTGTGTCATGGGCAGAGATATTCTAACCTCAGAAACTTCTGATGCTGGCCACTGGAGACAAAATACTGGAGCAGATGGACCACATTTCTGTGTTTTGTATGAAAGTTCCAAGGTTATTGTGATATGAGAGATGAAAATTTGATTAAAGGCTGTATCTAAATAATTAAATCTTCAATATAAAATAAACATTTCATGCAGCTCTTTGAAAAATGTTTTTCTCCTTTTTCTTTCTCCGAACACAATATGAAAAATAAAACCTTTTGGTTCACCATTACAAGTAGTTGCTGTTACACTTGAAAGAATTATATGTTAGTGCTGTAGCCTGAAGTAAGATCATGGGTGGAGTCCCCCCTGCTTACTGTAATAATGGTATTATCACAGNTGTTTGTGAATGGTTACTGGAATTAAGTCAGCATTTTTTAAATGAGAGCATTTCACACTTTCATTCTGCAGGGGGTGTGGGGGGGGAAAGTCCTAAATTCCTTTAAAATGCTTGAGGAAGCAGGAAGTGAGGAAACTCCTAATTGCCTCTCTCAGCTAGTCCAAGCCTGCTTTGGTATTTCAGCATGCAGATTGCATTAAGCACAGTTCCAGGATTTCAGATGACATGGAGGGATTCTCAGGCTCTTTGTGTATACACATGCTGTACAAGCAAGTACATTTTGAGTGCCTTTGTTGTGGTTTCATGCTCTCATACAGCAAGGAAAATATTTTCAAATACACATTGAAACTGAGTGACTAGTTGTAAAAACTACCAGTGCCTCATTTGTATCATTTTGCCCTGTCTTTGCCTAGCTCCTTTGTTTTTAATGTAGGTGAAGGAGCAATAAGGTTTGCATGACTGTGGTGCATTAAGGCTCACAGAAGAAGAAATTCTAAGCTGGTTAGGGAGGCTGAGATTGTGCTGTAGGTTTTATTCACTTATGTTCCTGAAATACTACTTCTGGGGAGAGTACTGGTGACTGTGTCCTGCAATCACATGGCTGGTCTTGTGACAAGTTTTCCCTGCTCTGTGCTGACCTGTGCCAGCTACCCAAACATGCAATGCAAATGAATGGAGAATGTCATTCCTGATCTCAGGCTTTACCCCAGGTTATGGAGTTCAGATGAGACAGAGAACTTCCTACTAAGGTTCTTCACCAGCTAATTTTAGCTCATTAAGTGTGAGGAAGAGGAAAATTCACACATGTTTCTCAAGAAACAGGCTGTGCTTTTTGACTGAAACTCTAGAAAAAACTAATCATAAAAAATGCCACTCAGAGAGCAATATGAGGCAGGCAAATCTGACTCAGCCTAGGTGGATATGTAGGGACTGAAGACATCCTAGCCAATAACCCTTTACTTGTACTATCAATTGCTCCATTTATTTTTTTCTTTATTTATATTATATGCCACAGTGCCATTGCAGTGGGATAATGAAATCCTTTTTTTGGATTGACTGGTGCAAGGGAAGCATGAAAGAGCATCTAAAAATGCTCTTCACCAGAGCCTCATGACAGAAAACAGAGGCTCCTACTGGTCCCCTGCAGGCTCCCTGTTGGCAGAGCATTAGAAGGAAATCTATTTACTAGAATATGTCTGGTGCAGAGCAGTGCCTCTTAGCATACATGAGGGGGATTTTGCTGCATTTGGCCTGCTGCATCAATATAATTATCTTTTAGTCTTCATATGAACCAGATAGATACAGGTAAGCAGGTCTGGAGCACCTCCCTCTCCCTCAGAGATATGTATTTTTTTAAGGAAAATGCTAAAGCATGGATAAATTTATCTTGAACTGTGATGATAAGTGTTCTGCCACAAACCAATACCAAGAAGAAAAATGTGGTAGATTTGCTATCATGTAAAATACTGGACAATGACTTCTTTCAAGTTAATCTGACTCATGTGCTGAACTTTTGGGACTGGTCTTCAGTTGTTGGGTGGTGAGGCACTGGCACAAGCTGCCTAGAGAACTGGATGGCACATTTCTGGAAGTCGGGTTGCATGGACCTTGGAACAACAGCTCTAGTAGATGTCCCTGTCCATAGCAGGGGTTTGGAACTAGATGATTTTTCAGGTCCCTTTCAACCCAAACCATCCTATGATTCTATGATTCAATTGCCTGTGATCAGAGTCAGCCCATGGTGATTTAAGCCATAGCATGAGGTCATGGTCTGTATCATTTAGCCAGTAAACAAGTGAAATCTAGCCATTTTTCCTAAGAAATCAATGGATTTAGAAAAGAGCAGAGTGGACTGGCAGCTCTTAGAGAAGTGTTTCTAAGACAGACAGGGATTGTTTGCTAACATAGAGCTTCAGTAAAGAAACATGAAGTGTTATGGATTGAAATTCATGTATAATATACTTGACTAGAGCTTTTGTAAATTTCACTACTCCTTTGTTTCACTATAACCTTAGGAGGCTGTACACAAAATGTTATTTTTACGACACTGCTTGTTCCTTAAGGGAGCAAAGACAAAGTTTTCTACTTTGACCTGATGCTATGTTTCCAGAGGGGTATGGTGTCATCTGAGCTGCCAGATTAAATTTCTGATAATCCATCAATATTATTAAGTAAGTAAACATATACCTCATGTAAAAATCCTGATTGAGTTTATTGCCTCCAGGGCTCAGTAAACCAGGTTTGTTTATATCATGTACAAAAATATTTGGTCAATAAGGAAACTCTGCTAAATAATTACTTAGGAACAAGTAACATGTCAAGTTGTTTGTTATTCAAAGCCATGCTCTTTTACTTACTTACAGAATTAATGCCAAGAAAGACAGGCAGATCAGGAGAATGGGTTCCTGTCACTAGCGGTAACAAAGATGCTGGCAGAAAAGATTCATATTTATGAAACTTGTTCATGTAGGGCAAAGTGCTAGTTTTCTCTCTGATAATGCATATTCTTCCTTTTCCTTTGTACTCTTGAAATTAATTTTTGTCTTTTTTTCTTATTTATTTATTTATTTACTTATTTACAAATTTGAGCCTTATGGATGGCTGCAGTGGGCTGGCAAAGGCAGATACCATCATGCAGCCTGTATGACTCAGTGTTGTTGCAGAAGGAGAAGGAGTAGGGTGGAGTCATTCTGTTTTTCCTCCATTTAGATTCGTTGCATGTTTACCAAGGTGAACGGATTAGTGCCTTGGAGATCATTTGCTTTCATAAGCTTTAAACTAGAGTAGAAAAAGTTTCATGTCTTGATTCTTTTCCAACAGCTCTCTCCTCTCAGCAAGGCACATAGGAGCAAGCTGAGACATATTGATTGCCAGCAGACTCTTCCAACAAAATTGCCCTGTCTGAATCAGTTAAACTGGGTGGGAAGAGAGAACTTCTGCCAGTTTTCTACTATCATCTCTCCTAGCATGTGATGAAACACCCAGGGCATTTCTCAGCATTGTATAATCAAGACAAAATGCTCCAGATTTCTTTATTCAAATAATGTCAAAACTCTAGCCCAAATGTGGCCATACTTCACGTAGCTTGTAGCTTTTTTGTGTTTTATATAAACTTGCTGTGAAATATTGATTCTCTTCATGCTTCATGGAGGGAAAAAAGGGTTTTAAAACAGTTGGGAAATAGGAGCATTCGGATTCATATTGTCCTTATTTAAATCTAATATGAAGGGTAAGTAATGATGTCTAAATCTTTGCACTCCTGAAAATATACCTCTGGAGGTATGTGTGTCTGATAGCAATGAAGAAAACTCCAACAAACACAAATAATTAAAAAATATCTGATCCACACAAAGCTAATTCCATCCAGAATACACTAAGTCTCAGAGCAGCAAACTTGAAATTAACTAAATTTAACAAGATTTCTCTTGCTAACCAACAGCGTCAGAAAACTACCAGAATGATTTTTATGATGATTGTTTTAAAGTAACAGTCAGTAATGAAGATTTATTTATTGTTTTGGAAAAAAGAATACTTAAGGTACTTAAGGAACAATATGAGGAATCACTCTGGTTTGGTAAAAATAATCCAAGTTCCAATTAGCAAGTGGAGTAACAGCCAGTCTGAAGGTCAGATATTTGCCTTAGCAAGGTTACCTGATCACCCCTGAGGAAATTAGTGCTTTTGGCACTGTGTAATAAGTCAAACTCTTCTTACTGAAAGTAAAATTAAGATTTCTTTCAACCACTTTGTCCACTGCATTTTAAAAGCTCAATGATAAAGCTAATTTGTTTTTTGCTCTACTGTGGCAGAGAGA
This sequence comes from Illadopsis cleaveri, assembly GCA_013399915.1. NCBI lineage: Eukaryota > Metazoa > Chordata > Aves > Passeriformes > Timaliidae > Illadopsis > Illadopsis cleaveri. Next base: position 48,630 of record VXBB01013604.1, on the reverse strand, counting down.
AAACCTGAAAACAAAGGATCTGGAACAAGGAGCAATCTTGTAAAAGCAAACCAGTGCAGAGTGCTCTTCATTAGGCTGTTTGATCTTGGCAGCAGAAACACAGGAATTTCCAAGTCCTGATTACAATTTCACTGCTGGGTGCCCTGGGCAAATCCTTCCTGTCTGCTGCTCCTTGTGTCCCTCTAGAACAGCAGTAACAATGTCTAATTGTCCCTCAGTAATGTTAAGCAGATTAATTAAATGCTTTGTTAATCTGTTGCCATAACTCAATCCAAACAGTTCTTTCCTATATCAACATTCCCTATTGTTACAGATGGGGAATGCGATGGTTGGCTCTTGCAATTAAGGGAAGAATATTAAGTGTATGCTAAGAGAAGTTTTATTGATGTATCGTTATGTTATTGTGATTTGTTGTTTGGACATCCTCTGTTCTCTCCATAGTCGCTTCTCCCCCTGTGTGGCTGCCAAGGGACAGCCTTGGTAGTCAGGACATGTACCAGGAGGGCCGTACCTGTGCCCCTTGCATGGAGCATTTGGGAGGAGGGGAGGCTTGTTACTAGGAGGCGTGGCATGGCAACACCTGCCCTCCAAGCAGGTTGCAAGAAAGCAGTTTCCACCAATGAACGGCAAAGAAGAGTTGATTGGCAGACTTTGGGAGGGGCCAGGATTGGCTGATGCAACACCAAAGGTGTAAAAGGTGGAGTAGCCACTTTGTAAACGAGCTCTTGCTTGCTGTATTGCTTACTCATGATACACTGTCCTTTTTCCTTATTCAGTCCTTTGTTTTATTTCCTTATTCAGTCCTTTGTTGTATTTCGTTAAGGTTTTTATTAAACTTTTGAAATGTTTAAAAGTGATCATAGTTTCTCACACCATTCACTACCTGATTGAGTCCTGGAGCCGTGCACTGAAAAAAAAATCATTGATCTCTGTCATCTGTTATAAACCATCTGGTGGCTTCTCACAAGGATGTAGGATGTCTGCCTCCTACTTTCTAGAGGCAAAAGAAGGAAAAGAGTGTTGAAGAAATAAATAAGGTTTTTTTTTTTTCCTGCTTCTATAGTAATGATGAAGTGTCTTTTCCTATGAGGAACTTAATGAGCCACACATGGCTCAAAGCCAGAATTTGAATGGTGTGATATTTCCGTTTTGTTCCTTATTTGTTTTTTAGTGCATTCTGGTTTAAATATGATAATGGGAGAACTTCCACAGCTTACCAGGTCAAAGAGTGTTGACTTTTTTTGTCTGGTATGTAGTTTAGCTTCTTTGTTACTGCAGAAAACCCAAAATTAGCCTAGTGTGAAAAGACTGTTTCAAAAGCCCATGGAAATTACATTTCTGCTGAGTTAGACTGATATAGCTGAGCTAGGACAACTGCTGTAGACACAATATGGTTTTATTTACAATTACTCATTGTGACAAACACTCCCCACCCACACACGCACTTAATTCTAACTAGATTTTGTGTATCAGTGCTGCATTCTGAGAAGAGAAATACAATAGGAATTACATTATTGTTTTATGTATAAGAATAAATACCAGAGTCAGCAGATACTGAAACCCAGGGAGATGTTTTCCTTACAAAGAACTTCGATGCTTCACATACTTATTTATTTTCTGTAAGAGGATGTTAAATGGAAACTTCATGATCACAATTATTTGCATCACAGTGCAAGCTGTGCTACTCATTAGTGGTTTAAATGTCATTACTCCATTACTAAGGTGACAATGTCTCTCCAGGTGTTGAAATTTCAGGATAGTTGATTATCCAGAGTTATTCAGCAAATAGTGAAGCATAGTCTTGTATTTAAATATCCATATTTTTTCCTTCAATGAGTGAGAAGGTAGTCTTTATTCTGCAAATCAGTGTGCTAAGGTTTTGTGGGTTCCACAGTCTCCAGACTGAAACAAAAGGTGTGAAGTTCATCTTAATGGGTTGTTAATGACTTCAAAGGGTGGCTGTGACCATCTAAATGTGAATGCCATTAGTCAGAGGTGGAAGGGGGGCGACAGGAGGGGAGGGGGGTGCGGAAAGCACAAACACCCATCTTGAGTTGTAGAAATGTAATTGCATAAGGCATACGGGTCCAATTTTGGTTTCTGAATGAAGATATATGTTTAGAAACAGAAAAAAGGGGCTAGAAATCCCTAATTCTGTGCTTTGACAAAATTAAGGGAAAAAACCCCCCTAGCTGATGCTTCACTGCAGTTCTAGAAATATATTGCTATCACAATCACAAATTAGAGAGTCTGCAGGAAATGAGTAACTCTCAGCAGTGCTGTCATTTTGATTATTGCTACAAGACAGCAACTTACAAAATTAAATTTCCTTCCAAACAGTTCTCCTGTGTACTTTGATTGCAAAGTTCAATTTAATAGCTGACTCCTCCAAAGTCCTTCTTTTGGGATTGGTGGAGAACATTTTATTAGCCAGTTTTTGTGTGGTAAATTTTTGTGCCACACAGGTTCAGTCACTCCAACCTGTCCTACATTTGCAACATCATGTGATTTGGGGAGGGTAGATGCATGATGCTGACACTGTGTCTTTGTGGTTTTGGATAACCAGGGTGTACCAGAGCTTACAAATCAAGAGCAACAGCTTTTGAAAGGTTTTGAGGAAGGCAGTAGGTCTGTTCATTGCTCAGTGCATTTATTGTGACTATTCCAGTCTATTTTCACAGAATCACAGAATAACTAGGTTTGGAAGGGACCTCTGGAGGCTGTCTAATTCAACCCCATCCATTTTGTTCTTCTCTAACTTGATACTATTTCTTGGGCTTTCAGTGCTGGAAAAGGGCCCATTCCTGTGTGGTTTGCTGGCACAGGGAGGAGAGAATTGGCAGGTCACTATGAACTCCATAGTTGTGCCACTAATAAAAACAACTTATATATTTAATCTTTTTTCCTCCCTTCTCTTCTTGTATGTAATCTTGATTGAATCATTTAACTTCAATGGGTGTCCTCTTAGTCCCACTCTGTCCCCTGTCCTGGTTTTCCCCCGACCGACCTCTGGGTGAAGTATCCAGCGTCAGAACTTTTGTTCTGACATTCTTCTTGCTTCTCTTGCCGATGTACCTACCATTCCTGAATAAACACTTGGGTATTATCTTTGGGCTGGAGGCAGGTGTATAGCATAAAGGATTTGCGTGAGGATTCTGATGTCACCTTCCTCTTGTCAGGTTTCCATGACTATCAATATTTCTCTCCAACAATGTGAAGGTCTAAAATCTATTCAAATGGTTTTTTCTTTCCTGCAAACTAAATCTCATTTTCAATCTCATAAAATATTATACTAATCTGTCCATTTTCCTTCAATGCTTCCTACATTGTTTTATTGATCTGCATTAAATTGACAGGGTGCCCTTCCTTTGAATGATCTGCTGAGTCCATTAGGTGTTTCTGTGGGGTGTATTGGACATAAGCAGCATGAATGTCAATCCACAACAGAGTAACTGGAGGACAGATACTGTAAGTTCAAGTTCAGGGGTTATATGTAAGCAATTTCTTGACTGACCTTAGGAAGTAGGAGACGTTATAAGAAAATGATCTCTTTTGTGAGACAACAGCAATAAAGAAATGGTTGCATGAACTCAAAAGTAATCTGTGTAAATGAACCCCTGGAGTGCTTTAATGGGAAGGCAAAATAATCCACAGTTCAGCTCCAGAATTCATCTAGATTCTGAATTCCTGGTTTTGGGCTATTCACCAGAGAAACTTTCTCAGGCTCTTCTTTGGCTTTAACTCTCACTAGGGTCTGCCAACCTTAAATGGTGGTGCTCCACTGCAGACAAGTCTTAAAAGAAGAGTAATATGGCACTAAGTGCATTCGTGTTAGATCTTATCTGGTAAAGTTAAAATGTTGTACCTTCATGTGGCTCTGCTGTCCTTCCAGCCTAGCACCACACATCCTCTCCTCATCCACATGCTCCCATCTGTCTCCTTTGCCTCCCCCTCTCAGATTCCCACAATGTTTCTGAAAGGGTGGAATGAAAATATGGTCACCTGTTCTACTTGAGCTTGGGCTGTGGAGCAGGAGGCTGCCCTGGCATTCCAGGGAGATTAATCAGCCCAGCCTCAAAGCCTTTGAACTAAAGCTCCTCTACATGTTATTTCTGAATTTGGCCTTATGGTGTTGTCAGGTAGCCTTAAGGTAAAGGACAGTCAAGCTGGTACAAGCTCTTGTTGAATCATAATCAGGTGGAATTTATTATTACTGTGTTTTTGGCATTGCTGACACATTGGCTTTGCACAACTTAAAAACATCAAAGCTGACAAATGGGCAAGAAACAGCAATGCCGACAGCACCACAGAAAGGAACAGGAAAAGGCCAAATTAAAGAAATTATGAAGAAACTGGTACCAGCAAGCGAGTCAGCAAAACCCATTGTATAGGACAGGTTTCCTGCTTCAGCATTGTCCTGGGGAGCTTCCTGCTTCTTGCCAGGCAGGGAATAGGGCAATTCAATGATACTACATACTCCTGTCTCTCCCTTCTCTCTCATGTTTTCTTGTTACCTCCTTGCAGTTGGGCAGCATATAGCTGTCAGTGAAAGCAACATATTTTCAAGGGGAAACATGGAAGGAATGAAAAAGTATTTTTATCCATTGTTTTGAAAGTATGTGTTAGGAGTTCAGGTGGAAGGTGAGCACATGGAAAAGCAGCTCAGCGGTTCTGTTGTGGGCCCAAATGACAGGAAAAAAGTAATGTTTAGTAAGTAGAATGATAAAATAAATGAAGAAGGCATAAACTGGAAATACATTTCCCCAAGAAGAACTGTTTATTTTCTTTTACAAGGAAGTTCTAGAACAACAGTTTTTAATTTCCAGGTCAGTCAGATGTTGAAAAATGGTAGCAGAGGTTGAACAACAAGTCACTTCAGGGACCAGTCTTGTGACAATTGCCATAAATAGAGCTAAGACCATCAATGAGTATTATAAAATACCATCTAAACCTGATGCACATTTATTGGAGCAGATAAATGAAACAGGACATTGAAGCTACAGATCCTCACCAAAGTGCACAGGCATAAATGTCAGACCCTGGCCTGCTTGGCAGAAGCAATGAGAACTCACAGTCTGGACTGATTCATCATGTGAGAAAAGAATGCTTCTAATATTCAAGTTATCAGTATCTTAAGATGAATGTTAGCAATATTTTAAGTAATGAAAATGTTAACATTTGTTGGAGGCTAGGGAGTTGTTTGTAGGTGGTTCACAAAGTGTCCTGTATGATAGAGAAAGAAGACAATCTATGTAGAAATCATCAGCCATCTCTGAGGTAAAAGTTGACCTTCTTTAAACACTCACCCACTCTCACAATTTAAATGTTTAGAGTCCGACGTTTATATGCAGTGAGTTCATTGTGCCTCCCTATGTCTGGCTCAGTGGGTTGGCAGCAGGAGTGAATCTGTGTCCAGTGCCTCAGCTGGCACCTCCTGAAGTCTGGTGTGTAAGTCTGAACCACCTGCACCTTCAGTATAAGTTGATATACTGAGCTGTAAGCCACAGCTGCTGAGAGTTTGGCTTATACCTGCTTCTTGTAATTTCAGCAGAGGAGCAGGACAAGCAGCTGGAGTAGAGTACTACATAAATCCAGTTCCTGTGGATGGGTTTGCCAGTCAGTTCCTTTGGATGTAAAAAAGGGGAAAAATACAAAGAAAGAATAAAAACTAGCTTAGTTTTTTCCTCTTAGTGGGTATAAAAATAACAAATTAACTAAAAACTTTGAAAAAGTGGTGCCTGGATTGAAAAGAAGGCCAATACTAAATTATAAAGCTCCAATGAGAGCTGAACATACTCAGTGGCAGTCACTAGGTTTCTTCTTCTTCTTTCTCAGTTCTATAACTATTTTCACATTATAGCTGAAAGTACAAAATTTATCAACTAATGTATTTAATAAATTTACTATGAAATCATAAATATTTTGGATCAAACTCAAGGTCCCATGGTTAATCTTCAAGACCAGTGATGAACATGACTCAGAATTTCCCTGAGAGGACCTCTCTCTTGCTAACATCCTTTAGCAACCACATTCCTTCAGAAACTATGAGCTTGTCAGCCTCAAGGGTGAAGCTTGTGGAAGCTGGAGATAGGGCTTTGTTGGCACCAAGGCAAGTGGTTTGGATCTCATTATTAGAGAGAATAGGAAAGACCAGAAATTTCATTGCCTTCAGAACAATGTTTACAGCTCACATTTTCAACTTTGATTTTCCAAAGCTGCTGCTAAAAATACCCAGGAAAAAAAGACAAAGGCAAAAGAAGAAAGAAAAAAGAAGATATATAAAGGGAGTGAAGAGAAAACAACATAATTTTGTCCCCAGCTGCTTGCAAAGAGTAGAAAGGGAATTACATGCCTCTTGTCTTTTACTGTGAATTTAGTGATAATATGTTATGAGTTGTTTTAACAGTTGGCATAGATAATTTTATAAGACTCTAAATAGGAAATTGTATGTAGAACCATAATGATTTTTCTCTTGCTTTCAGTTCCGGTGTTAAATACTCTAATCATCCAGGTAGTCAGAAGAGTGATTGGAAGAGTAAATAATCTGAGCAACTAGAATTTATATCTTTCTCAATGGAGACTGATCAATGGCACCTTTCATTGCTGGATACTTCATAATTTTTCATTGTCCTGACACATTTGTACAATGCTGCTACAGGGGCATGGGAGTGATAAACCATGAGATGAATTCCTGAGCACTGTTAGTACTACCATTCTATCTGTAGTCTTTTTATAAGTATTCCAAAGAATTGGCTTTGCTTGCTGATTTAGAGATATAATTTAGCTTTTATCTCTCAGATGAAGAAGTTAGTTGAGAGTTAGTTGAGTCCTGATTATACCTGACTCAATATCCACTGGACTTAGTTACAAAGCATCTGTAGTTGCTTGGAATATATTTGTATGTCACAGTAGAGCCCGATCAGTCACACCCAAGAAAATAAGATTAAACTAGGACTGCATCCAAAAGCAGTGCAGGCCTCCATCAGCATGGGATGGCACTAATGGTAATCAAACCCCCTCTGCAGCAGAATTGATGGGTTTGGACATGATTCCACTTAGCTTGCACAGCCTCAATGGCTGTCTCTGCTAGGCCATGTACCCTGCCTCTGCAGGTGTCTGCTGACATCTCCAAATATATGGGCATCCTCCCATCCAGCCCAACAGGTTCCTGAACTCCTTTACATGTAACTTTCTACCTGTCAGCATGTAAGCATGAGAAACATCCATGTCTCAGGTCTTTATCTTTGCTTGCTCAGTCATCACTTCTCCTCATGGCATTTCCTTCTGTTCAGGAAGAGATGATTCAGCTTTCAGACATCTGTGAACCCCATTCACCTGGGTTAGACTCAAAGACTAAAGATTCCCAAGGCAAGAAAATAGTTAGAAAAGTGATGGCATAATTTATAGATTGATCTATTCCATCATGGGGATGAGTTTTCTTTCTTTTTGCATGTTATAGACTTTTTCTGGGACAAATACGTGTCTACATGTAGCTGGGCCAGATTAATTTTAGACACATATGAATGTTCTCTTGAGTTCATAAAATTTGAATATAGCTCTTAGGTCATGTTTTATATGAATACAGAATAATGCTTATGGCTAATAGCTATGGGCTTCTATATTACTCCTCTCCCATAAGGGAAGGCTGATAAAGTTAAGGATATTCACCCTGAAAAAGAGAAGGCTCAGGGGACTCTCATCAGTGTATATAAAGACATGAAGTGAGGGTGAGAAGAGGAGGAATCCAGGACCAGAGGTGATGGGCACACGTTGAAACACAGGAGGTTCCCTCTGAATATCAGTAAACAGTTTCCCTGTGAGAGTGACTGAGCACAGGTTACCCATGAAGGTGGAGGATTCTCCATCCTTGGAGATGTTGGAGAGCTGTCTGGATGTGATCCTGGATAACTGACTCTGGCTGACACTGCTTGAGCTGAGTGACCTCAAGAGGACTCGTCCAATCTCAAACACACGTGCACACGTGTTACGTGAATGTCACATTAAAATCAGTCAATGGATTTCCCAAGGGCTTATAGGGAAGTGAACTAAAGAAAACCTCTCTGGGAGTATCAGAGTGGCAAAAAGTGGAGTGATTTGCCTTGGAAGAATAGGGTGTTTGTCAAGATTTTGGCACCTGTTACTATCTTTAATCAACTTTCTCTGAACATAACTAACTAGTATTTCTGCATTTGTAACATGATTCCTCTAAATGGATAGTTGTCTCTGCCAAGAATGAAGGCTTTGATGTAAAAATCTGTAGCCTTTAGAAATATGGCATTGGTTCTGCTATAAATTGCAACTGTAAGATGCAGGTAAATACGTGATGAAACCGAGGTGTCTTGCCATAACCTGATTTTGTTTGATCGTGCTGTAAGCTATCTCTTATTTGCAATCAAGCTTAGGAAAGATGTATTATTTTTACTGTGGTGAATTTCAGGAAGTTTATCTAGATGTTTTTAAGAGCTTCAGTCCTAGAATTCTTTACCTGGTGTTTAAAAAAGACATAATTTCATGTCTTCTTGTATTTGTCTTCATCTTAAACAGAAATATTTGGCTTCTTGTGAACTGATGTATCATTTTTCCTCTTGAGAAGAAGCCATTAGCAGAGCAGAGATATATTGTTGTGTGTCTATCATTAAATCTGACTCAGAAAAATGGATGGGTCTGACATAGACGGGATGGATCCATTCACAATTCCTTTTGGGAAATGCTACCTGACAAGCTGGGTGGGGATCAGTGAGCTCTTTTCTCTAAACACAGAACTTAGCTGCCACCTCGTGCTGAGGTGGTTTCTCTAGGAGCCCAGTAGATCAACTAAGTTTTAGAAACAAAATGTAGTCTAATTTGTCTGCAAATTTTGAATTTACTAGAAACAGAGCATTGACAGTAAACTTGATATTAATATTTATCTGATTCAACACAAAGAATGTCTTTCTGTCTTTAAATAAGAATGTGTTTTGACATGACAAATATTTCTCTTATTTTAACATGGAGCAGTAAATAAATTTGTTCTTCATTTTTAGGTACTATGTATATAGAAGTTCTCTTCTGAGGTGATAACAACACTAATACTGCATTAATAAAGACATAAACCACAATGCCACACTAAATATGTCATACTAGATGCAGGGACGCTAGCTGAAAATTCTCTCAGAACCCTAAATTCTTTCTGTTGCTACAGCTGCAGAAACAGTAAAAGCACATTGCTAAGGCTATCTCTATTAATGAGGTTTATAACACTAACTGGTAAATTTAAAGCTATCAATGACAATACAAATTAATACAACTCTAACCCGTCCCAATTCAGGATTGAAAATGTTAACAAATGCCCTGTGTTCTCATAGATATAAGTATTTCTGAGCATATTTATGTATTCATAGCTTCTATCCCTTTGGAAAGATAAAATAAATCAAAATATACATTTGTTCCTTACCATTTAAGGAGACCTTACATCAGTTAAGTGTCCAGAGATTAAGTCATATCACTTAAGTTATTGATAAACTTGCAACTTTATTTATATATAAGTAAAATATACCCCAACATTGTATTTATGTTGTTAAAACCTTAATTCACTTGCTGTACACAGCATTGTGATCTTTGTTGCCTGCTTTTCTTTTTTTCTGTACTTAGGAAAAAAAAAAGGATGTTAATATTTAATGGTTTCATGTGGTAGATTAATGTAAATTGTATCTATTATGTTTATAATATGTTGTAGAGCTATACAAATTGAAAGCAATCTTGTTTACAAATATCAATTGAATATCTGCGGTATTAAAATCAACATAATTGATCTAGATTTAAACTTAGTCTCAAACTAAAATGAATGCTCACTTAATAGCTATTTCAGACCACTGAATCTGATGACTTGGGGTTTTTTTTAAACAGCACTAGGTGAAGGGCTAGTTAGCTACTTTTAATCCTGTTTTGTCTTTGTGTAAGAACTTACATATCAGGAGAAGAGAGAATTTCTATTTTCAAAAGAAAATAGAAATAGAATAGTCTCAGTCTATTTGTGGTCTCACTCAAGTCATTAATAACTTCTCTTCCAAAGGTATTTTGGTATTTTTCTTCTTTTATCAATTTCAGACTTTCTCAAAATTCTGTTCTTATTTTGAAGTAGGCATCTGGCTGATAATTTCACTGCAAATGACTTTTTATTTCTCTTTCAGTACTCTTTTCAACAAAACCCTAATTTTTCGTCTGCCATTTACTCGTCTACTTTGTGCACTCTTGAGTTTCCATGCTTTTGTCAAGGTCAGCACTCAAAATATCTTCTCTCTGAACTCCTAATTCTTCTAAACATTGCAAAAGATGATCGTTTGGCTTTCAGGATCAGCAGCTTCGTCCTGAGAATGCTGAGCAAGATAATGCAGTAGGACATACATGATTACTTCTTGATAATTTTATTGAAGTGAGAGAAAGCAATATATTCTACTGCAAAATGACAAGGTTATTATGGGTACTTTTTTATTTTTTTCCTGAGCTTTTTAGACCATAAATAGTTTAAAATTACAGCTTCTCCTAACCTCTGCAGAAAAACTTGATGCCTAGATGGAGATTGAAAGATATTGTGAGAACTGTCAGCCAATGTGTGATTTCCTCAGACCACCACCCCCGTACATCATCCATCTGCAAAAGTCTGAGAAAGCTCAAAAGCACACAGATGTACACAGAAACTATTTCAGTCATTTTCTTTGACTGTCTTTATTTCTGCGGGGGCTGTTTAAGCTGCACACCAGCAGCACTGAATCAGGAAAGAGCAAAGGGGAAACCAGTAATGAGATACAGCAAGAAAACCCACAATCAGCACCAGCTGTTGCCCAATTAAACTCAACAGTTCACAGGTGTTCACAAGAGGATACACAGTTTTGCGTATGCCAAGGTACCTTTCCAAATAACCCTTATGAGAACAATACAAAATGAATTTTATTTCATTGGCCAATTTACATATTTTTAAAGGTTTAATTTTTTTTTTGTGTCAATAGTGACAATTTTGTAAATGAAACATTTCTCTCTCTCTGTTTTTGACATCTTAATCAAAAGCAAAAAATGTCAGAGCTAATAGTTGAAGTGTCTTGGCTCTTGTCACCTATATTCTTGTTTCTGCTTGCATTCTGCATGAAAACTTTTCTAGGCAGGTTTCATGAGGATTGCCTTGTATTTATAAGCCTAAGCCCTAAAAGCTGAAAATGTAGATGGACATAAGGACAGTGAATGAATGTGACTTAAATTGATATGATTACCTATGTCCAGATACAGCTTGATTTTTGAAAAAGGAAATTTGTGAAGAGTACAATCCTGTCAGACCTATGCATGTGGGCACTATTGATGATTTAGCAAATATACATTGATGCTGCTTTGTGATATGCTTATTTTGTGGTTACACAAGGTCTCCAGGGCTGGCACTTTATAGTCTTAATTAGCTTCTTAAAGCATTAAAACCAACAGCTATGCTGTATTCTATTAATTCCTTTTCAGAGAAACCTTCAAAGTATTTTAAATTGTCTGTGGGTAGACACTGATTTGAGGGTCATAATATAAAGTTATGGGCTTTAAAATGATGAAGTTTACATTTGATCCATATGGTTGTGTATTCACTATTGTGCATTTTTAAAGCAAAACTAATTTAAACATGAAATGATGATTTGTTGCCTTTTGTAGTCCAAAATTACCTTACAAAGCTCCTTGTCAATTACAGTATTTTTGGTTGTCAGCTGGGTGTCTAGGCCATGGCTGGATGTTGGAAAGCCCAGGGGAGCCTTATCACTGCTGTGTAAATGAGATGCATATGATGTCGGTGCTCTAAAGGTTAAACATGAGCTACAATGCAACAGGGACCAGTTCTCAGATTTAACCTACTGGGAAACATTTATGATGTTCTCTGCCTCCAAT
>VXBB01013604.1:10138-32395 GCA_013399915.1 Illadopsis cleaveri | reverse complement strand
TAAGTGCCAGTCAATCACAGAGAGTCTGTCCTTTCTTTGCTGTCAGGTTAGAAACATGGTGATTATCCAAGTGTCATCTCCACGTGCTCTGAGTAGCCGGAGGCATAGAAATCTTCTAAACTGGATGGCTTTTTGATGCAAAACTGATGCAAAGCTTTTGGTCTCTTTTGTGCTCAGCTGCAAGATCTTGCATTTGGCTATTGCTCCTTGTGAGCCTCAAATAGTAGGAGTAAGATTGTGTTTCGTGCATTCAAAAATAGCATGGAAGTGTGGTGGGGTTTTTCCTTTTCTTTTTCATTTCCTTTTTATATTCCAGCCCTTCAGTTCTCACAGTGGCACTGCACTCATTTCTTTAATATGAGCAGTGCTGTAGATGACAGATCCCCAGATCTGTAGTCCTTAGTTGTGAAAGACTTGTGCTTTCATGTGGGAAATAGTTAATTCAATTGCATTGCTTTTCAGTCGTCTTTTTATTTTGTTTGTGAGTGTGTTTACTGTGAAAATATATGAAACTTACTGCGTGATGCAGGGCATAAAGAGCAAAGTGTATTCCCTTCCATTCTCTTTGCCTATACTTGGAATGAATGTTGCCATATTCAGTTCAGAAGCTGGAGCATAGACTGACTTTTCATAGCTGCATATAAAGGCAGTGGTGTTATGCTCTTTTGAACTTTATAGTAAATCTCTCTTCTCTGTTTACAGTTCTTAAGATTTTAGATACTTTTGAGCATATCCAATGGCCAAGACTATCCTCAGCTCCTAGCCCATTCTTCTGGTGTTTGTGGGATAATTGGATGACTCATTTAAATGAGAATCAGCTGTTTTAAGCTTGTTGTTCTAATGGAACCCCTTGCACAGGAAAGGTTAAGCTATGAAATTTTTCTATGTTTGAAGGTTTCATGATTTTTACAAAGGGAATAATGGTGTTCTTGATGCTTCTGTTCGTCTTCACTGCTAGCAATAGAACCAATCTGCAAATTAACTATAATTCAAGAACTTTATGTAAATCTTTCATAGGCTTTGTAGCTTGTGCTGAGGAAAAAGGTAAAATACATATAATAGTGCATATGTATATGCATGTTTAAAAATAGTTCTGTAGGATGATAGGGACTCAGGTGCTGTATGCCTCAACATCTTTTGTAGGATTTCCTGCTGTCATAGGCTCCAGCATGAATGAGGATCTTTCTAGCCAGCCTCAAGTGCCGTGAGGTGGCAAAATGTCTCTGGAATGCAGTGAAGGTCTCCCAACACTGATGGATCAGAACTGGAGATGGAGAGAGTTCCTGGATGTGATTTACATCACCTTTTCTTCCCAGCTAGCAATGATTCATACTTATGTAATATTTATGGTTTGATCTACTTGTGTTTAAGAAGTGAAACACAGTTTTGGGGAAAGTAGCTTGATGTTTGTTTTCCACATCTCACACAATTCCTTTAAGTATATTTGGGATTTTTGTGTTTAATTAATTTGATGCATTAGCAGCAAAAAATAACAAATGTGAGACCCTTGATCTTTATTTAGACTACAGCAGCTTTCAGAAAGCACTTACAGACACAACTGTAATGCAGCTAGAATGATAAAGATAATATTTTGGGAAAGCTTGCTGCTTTCTGAACACCGCCAAAAGATGCCAGCTAACCCCGACTACTTTTGCCTCAGTAGATTTATTTTTATAGATCACTTACACTGACTAATTAACAGAAGCACATTTATGTGGGCTGTATCATAGTTATAGTTCTTTATGAATGATAAAGGTTCACACCATTGTAACAGTGGAATAAGAACTCTAGATCTCTGAAATGCTTAAAAGTAAGAAATACAAGATCCCTTGGCTTATTATTTTATTAAGAATTCACACCAGATTTTAACCAAAGTTCACATAGATTCATGACTTCTTCCAGTGAAGCTTTCATGGTTTGGGGTTCTGCATCAAAACTGAAGATAACTGAGGTGCAGGAACATCTGAATAATGATTTTTCTGTGTGTTCTTAATCCATGCTTCACTTGTGTTCCATCATACAGTCATAGATTAGCTGCAAATATGAGATTTTAAACTTTATATATTTATCTGTGTGAATCAGATGAATAAAAATGCTTCCTAATTCCACACAGTATAGTGATGGTGACTTACACAGGTATATTTGAATTTAGATTTTATGTGTATTTCAGATATAAATTATCAATTAAAAGTTGGTAATTCCTATGGGGAAAAGATGTTGATTAACAAAGAACAAAAATGAAGTAAAACCATGGCATTTTAAATTTGAAATTAAAGTATTCAAAATTCTGGTGACTCTTCGAAGTCTTAAAAATATAATTTTATATAACAGAGTAGGTTGTCATAGCTCACACATTGATGAATGCTTTCCATCTGTCAATTATATTTTACCCTTTAGTCTTTTTCTATTGTCTTTTCTTCTATTGGTTGAATAGGCCCCTAAAATTTTACAGTCTTCTTTATGCATTCTTCTCTGAGTGAAAGGATTAATATGTCAGAACTACTTATGTAAGTACAAGGAAGACTGGGCCTCTATTACCTCTTTTTTTCTTTATACAGTAGCAGGAGATTGTAATGACTTCAATATACTTGAACATGTGTCTATTCGCATTTAATGGTTGTAAACAAATTGCTTCTCTGTGAAGAAAAGACAGTATAGGTTCAAGCATGACTTTTAATCACTGGATTATTCTGTTTGTAGAAATGCATATGACCAAAATCCTTACAGTGTGCTGCAAGTGTAAAATGCTGATGCCTCTGTTGTAGCTGGTGCACTTGTGCTTTTTCAGTTGTGCCTCTGTCACAGAATGCAGGTGGAGAATGGGGCTGCACTGGTCATTAGAGTGGCCAGCCCATTATAGTTCACTGTACTCTGGATATCTGCCTTTCGTGTATTATTTTTCCTCCAAAGCATGAGGAGACCAAGTTGCAGAACCATCCAGACATGTCAGTGTAGTGTAGATCAGTACCTGACAATAACATCCTTAATGAGCTGGCCAGGAGTCTGGCAGCCGGGCATTTGTGCCGTGCCCTGCCTTGGGAGGTAGATTCCACCTCTGGGAGTTCATGAACCTTCACAAACCCCAGACAATGTGGCTGGGCCTCTGCCAGTCTCCAGAGCACATTCTTAGGGCTGGCAGGAGTAACCTGAACTGGCACTGCAATTTGTTACATAGACATATCCCAGCCAAGAAACCATAATGCATTTCTTATCAGTCTCTCAGTTAGAAAGTAAAATCTCTTGTACCGAATCATAGTACCATTTTTGGAAATGTCTGAGACACAACTATATCCGTGATTACCCATTTTTTTTTCTGTGTTTATTTTCAGAAAATCTCAGGAGCCCAGTCAGCCAAGCCTTTCCGCTCTGCTGAAAATCATAAACCCAAGTACAGGGGAGGCAAAACACTGTAGAGAACCAACCCTCCTTAGTTCTGAGGTATTGCTATTTTTTTTAATTTCATGCTACAAAATAACTGTACTTTTAAAAATTCAGTAATTTGACTTTATGGTCATCTTGTTGGTAGGAAAATGGCTTATTAAAAAAATAATTAAGTAACTGGAGACAGAGCTGCTGACTTTGCCAGAAAACTACTATGGTAATAGTAGTTTTCTCAAAACTTGTCCTTTCTGACTCTGTGAAAAGAGCAGGGAAGGTGTAGGAAGGGTATGGGGAGAGGAAAAAACAAGGGAAGAGGAACTATTGGAGCTTAATATCTGTAGGATCCCAAAATTTTAAAGAATCTTCATTTATTATACACACAACACTTGTACCATGGTTAAGAACATGGATAAAAATGTCCAGCAGATCCCCTGGTACTGGCTGGGTTAGGCAGAGATCTGAGGTGTCCTTGGCCCATGAGGAGAAATAACAGCAAGAGTGCACTTTCAGGACTTGTACCCTGTCCATTTCTTTGGGTGGCTGGAGGAGATTCAGAAGATAAGAAGTGAGAGAGGAGTCAATCAAGAAAAATTGTTTGTGGCAACCCCACCAAAAGACAAAACAATTTGCTCTAGATGAGCGGAGTGGCCGTGTTTACTGCTGATGGAGTGTATGTGCATGGTTGAGTGAATGTTTAAAATGTAATAACAGCGACCTGAGGGAAAGTGTTATTGACTTTATATGAGTGAAGGGCTCATTAGAGAGTGGGGCACAGAGGATGAGAAGCTGTGGAAGGCTGAGCTGCAACCATTGTAAGAGCCACCTGAGGCAAGGAAGGGCAGAAGGTAGGTACTTGTCACTGAAAGTATAACCTTATTCATTTTTCCTCCTGCTCCCAGCTGCTTTGTCCTTCCTTTCTACCTGTCATATTGGACCATGCTCGAGCTGGGAACAAAGAAATTGTTTTTGAAATGCCTAGAAGATACATTAAAAGCAGATGCTGGCAGCATGATGCCATTCTCCTCTGCCATACCCTGAATCTTCCAAGGGACCATTTAGGCAGTGAGAAAGATCTTTGTCCTGGGGTGACTCTATGATGCTGAATTGTATCCCCATTCATTTGTTTAGCCCAGAAATAAGTTTTGCACCTTTAAAACTGGATCTGAGAGTTAAGGGAGAAGGAGAAGTGGTGGAATGTCTGAGGTGATTGT
Organism: Illadopsis cleaveri; assembly: GCA_013399915.1. NCBI lineage: Eukaryota > Metazoa > Chordata > Aves > Passeriformes > Timaliidae > Illadopsis > Illadopsis cleaveri. The sequence goes on along the minus strand of VXBB01013604.1, from coordinate 27,803 downwards.
ATTCAAAACATAAAGATAAGAGTTATTCCTGCTTCCGGACTGTGTTGTCTGCAGCACGGACAGTGGGAGAGAACTCTCCTTTGCTTTTAGTTAGTTTGTAGCTAGCTGAGGCAGAGAAATTCCCCAGACTGTGGCTTTTCTTTTTCTTGGAATTGACCAGCTTGGCTTTGGACTGAAAACCCAGAAAAACCCCAGGAGCTCACACCTGTGACCCACTGGGGCCCAGGATGTGGCATTTCCCAGCACAGGAGGGATTGAGCGAGCCGAGCTACACCCCGTGAACAGAGCTTTCTGAATTTGCCATCTCTTCAGAACAGCGAGAGGTTTCATTGTTTATTATTACCTATTTTTTATGCTTGTGAATGCTTTGCTGGTCAGATAAACAGATTTTTTTCCATTTTTCTCCAAGGAAATCTTTTCCTGAACCAGTAGGGGGAGGGACCGCTTGAATCTACTTTCTAGAGGGACACCTTTGGAAATTTCCTCCCAAACTTTCCCTAAACCAGGACAAAATTCCAAATCATTTAGTAAAATTTTAGGATGCTCTGAAAGCCTGATAGGATAAAAGCATGCAAGTTAATGCATATTATTTCTAACAAACATCTGAGCATTGAAATTAAAAATTTGCTAACTGCTTAAACTACATGACTTTGCAGAAGTAATTTAAGTAAATGTATTGGAAAAAGATTTTCTCATGCTGCAAATACAATTTGTAAAAAAGTAGAAAATTTGTCAAACTTAGGAAGCTTCAGTTGGAATAGGTAATCTAACTAACTACAGGGTTATAGGTAACCAAAATTTCTGGTTTATCTTAATGCAATGATCCATTACCTACTGTCATAATTTCATTGCTACATCAAACAAGCCTGTTGTGATTTTTTAATCTGGAGAAAACAAGCACAGTGGGTTTTTTCTGGGAAAGAGCCCTTTTTGGTGTTGCTTTTGAATAAGGTCTGAGAATAACATCACTGTGAAAAGACTGCTAATCTGTGATCCTACAGTCTGAGAAAACTCAGCTACATCAGGCTTCCTATGCTCCTTAAGTGCATTGGCACTCTACCCATATGTCCTCTAGTATACATCATTCACTGATAGAGAAACTTACCTAGCTACTTAATAAAAAATTTCACCCCAGGTACAGAAGAATATATAAATACATTTTAATAATATCTCCCTGGACCCAATACTCGAAATCTCATATATTCCAGGAACTGCATTTATAACTTCAGTTTTTTGTGGCTTTCCTGCCTGTCTGAAAAAAGACAGTCTTGCTAGAGCGGTAGGTTAGATCAGTGCAAACATCCTAATGCAGATGCAATTATGTTAGAAGGAAGAAGATTCTATAACTTAAAGGAAGTGCAATGCAAATCCCACTCAAATCACAGTGTTTCTGTTAGAAACGGGTAAAAATGTGAGGAAAATGGTGAAATCCTCATTTGTACCTGGAGAAGGAGGTTAAGAACTGGAAAGTATGGAAAAAAGCAGCAGCCCAGGGGAAAAAGATGACCTTAAGAGGATAGAAAAGTCAAGCATTTTCTAAAAATTTTGCACAGGCCTATCACAGCCTAGTCCAACAGTTCCTACTGCTCTGCCTCCTCTTCCCACAGGAAATCAGCTGCTCTGCTGCAGCTGCAGGTTTGCATTTCCCTTCTAATTTGGAGGAAGTAGCCGACCTAGGATGGTTCTGTTGAGAGGAACTCAGGAATGGCTGCTAAGCACAACAGATTCAACTAAATCTAAGAAAGTCTTTATTTCAAATGTTGGGAGGCTCTAATGGACAAACTGGGTACTGCTCAGGTTTTGGAAAATTGGTAAAATCTGGAAGCAATCGTTTGCATATGAGGCAGCATGTGGAGCTTATTTAAAAGTATTCAAAATTTGCAATGCTTTGTCAGACAGTTAAAATATTTGTAGGAAGTGAGCATCAACGTGCAGTATAAACACAAGGAAAGATACTTGACTTACTTTCCCTGAGATAAGTATTTCTGTATTTTTTTAAGTGTTCTCCCAATTATGGTAGCAGTGGACTGGATTTATGAATGTAAATGGAGGGGAAATGCTACCATGTGCAGACTTCTGTAGGTCTGAAGAGTTTATGGAGTGTAACTCCATCACCACATAAATTATTTGGACTACTCTTCAGAGAATATGGATCACAACTATGGTCTTTCTTTTTGTTAAGTATCCCAAAGGTGAGAGCTGCAAATGCAAAATGCAGTAAAATGATGGAAATATAAGAATTGAAACTGCAGTTTTACCAATCAGTGAATCAATCCACCTTTTATTCTTAGAGAATATTATACCAGCTGTTGTCTGAAATAGGAGTTGTTAATACCCAGATCTAGATTTTTTCCCCCTAGGGATTCCAAATGAAGTTTTGTAAGGTGAAAAAAAAAATAGGATATTCGATGCACAGCCAACATTGAATTTTTGCAGGAATATGTCTCATTGCCTAAAACTACTTTGAAAACAAAATCAACTCCCAGCAGGAAAGAGATGGACTATTTTGGCTTCCTTACCTATGTATTACTGTGTCTGGTTTGCAACACACCATGAGATATTTTGGCCAGGTTATTGAATAGTACCTCCAGTCTCTACTTTCAAAGATACAACAGTTAAAAACACATCTTCTTTATCATGTATTCTATTCTACAAGGGGATTAGATCTGCCAATTAGCCCCTTCATATTGCCACAATTTTATCATTACTGATTAGATGCAGACACACGGCTGTTTATCTTCGCATCAATTCTGTTTTTACTCCTTGGCATATAATAAATTATACATACAATGATGATTTGGCAACGAAGGCAACAAACTGGGCACCGCAGCTGGCAAAGCCCACAAAGTTGATGTGGAGAGATGCCAAGAAGAGAGCATTTTATTGCTTAAGATCAACCTCTTCATTTCAGAGCTCCAGAAAAAGTAATGTTTGGAGTATTTTCTTTTATCTTTTTAGATTTAGGAAGTTGATTTGTCTATTTTGTTCACATTATCAGAAAACTACTGGCAGCAAAGAGTAAAGAATCATTAACACCACTTTTGGCAGGGAAGTGGTATGGCAATGAAAGAAGCAGGGCTTGTCCTGCCTGTGTTGGTTTGTAAAAATCTCAAATGTTATATGAAGTTACTATGCTTGACTTTAAAATGGTCACTGCATGTAATTTTGTAGCTGGGCCTGTACGTAATCCTTTCATTCTTCAGCCTTTAGTTGCTTTTGCTGAGCCAGGATTACTGTTGATGTTTTCCTTAGATGTTGCTAATTGCAGACTCCAGATTCACCTCTTGATTTACCCCTGCCTGTGACTCTGGCTGGCATTGGCTAAACAGGGATGGAGCCACTCTGCTGGGTGTGCTCAGCAGATAACTTTTCAAGCTTGTGAGTACCTGCCTGGCAGCTGCTGCTACTCCAAGTGAAAGATACAGGATAACAACAAGTTCTGTGCTCTTCTTTCTCAGAAAATATACTGCATATACTGGTGGAAGGGAAGGCAGTAGGAGGAGAGCTAGCCAAAGAACACACTTACTATTAAATTACAGTTTTAGTTATTAATATAGCTTTATTTAACATAATAAAAATTCAGAAATCTTAAAAAAAATGCCTGAAGATGAAGCTCATTGCTATTGACTTCATGTCACGAAACTCAATCAACTAGAAAAAGATATTCACCCATCATAGAAAAAGAAGATAGAAATAATACCTGGAATTTTAAAATAAATCATTGTAAATTTGTGTGTTCTTATAGCCTGGAGATGGACTGGAGAGATGCTAGTTGGTAAGATTGGTTGTTGGTAAGATTGTTTTTTTCTGTAATTCAAGAAGAAATACTACTCAGCTTTAAATGAGACACAACCATGCTAACAAAAGACGTATGTAAACATCCTTAAGGAAAGCTCTTCCTATACTTCCCACTTACAGCAGGTGGAGAGGGGTGAAAACAGGTCATCCAATCTGGAAGTTATTTGTTTTGTTTTAAAACCTAATACATTTTGATCTGATGCACTGGAAGGACCTTAAACCTGAGTTGATATCTGGAATTTTTAAATGTGAAAATTCTAGACATAAAATAAAATTGGACTATAGTAAAAATATATGCTCAACCAGCTGTCTATGAAACTATGGATTTATGAAATGGTGAAGTACAGACTCATGACAGACATGCAGTTCACCAGCAATGGATTCACACTTAATCTGCTTTTCACATATGTTAAAAAAAATTTCTTCAATTATCTGCAAAAATCTGCTTTTGTAAACTCCATAATTTATCAGGGATTAAAAGAGCAATGTTTTGACAACATAGCTGCTTTAAGTGCAAGTAATTTTTTGTACGTCATTAACCCAGACTGAATAGCTCCCAAGTTTTCTGACCCTGGTAAATGTATCCTTGCTGTTTACATTTGTGCAAATGATACTTTTACTATTAATGTTGAATTTCAGGGCTGTCTTATGTCAAGTTAAGTATGATTTGGAAACTGCCTTTTTCTGTGTCTTGTAAGAGTCAATGTTTCATTGCTTTTCAGAACAATTACATTTGAGTGTAAATCAATCAGTGCGATGCAACTGAAATCAAAACGATTTCTGAAATCAAAAAGAAACTTCCTGCAAAATGAAGTGGCTGCTTATCCTAGAATTACGCATTCCTGGGAGACAGACAGTGACATTATTTACTCAACTGGCTTACTAAATAAAAGATAGGGGGAAAAAATTCCTTCTAGATAATTGATGTTTTCTTTGAAATTGAAACTAGCAGATAGAAAGTGGCTTTTCCAACTTCAAGCTTTTGCCAGTTACCATTTTCAAAAATTCCTTAGCAAAGAGATTTTCATCAGGAAGACTAACAAGATAAACTATTGAAGAATTGCTTATGATTTCAACATTTTAAATTTTTAAGTTTTGGTTTAAGAGTCCAGAAAATATTTTCAAAGTTACATTTTCAACAATCATGGAATGTTATTTAGTACCTTGAGTTGAACATAAAGAAACAGAAGAGTTAAAACTAAGTAGAACTAAGTTAGTTATATTTGCCCATACAACTCACTCCCAATTTATATTTATGTGGTGCTTATTCCCTTTTATTTATTCTGTCAGGAAATAAGTGCAAGAGATGTGCTGTTTTATCACATGAGGTGTAAGTGTAAAATATGTTAAGAAAATTGTGTCGATTAATCCTCAGTCTCAGCTGACAGATGGTTTCTGCACTGCTTCATCTTTCAACAATTTTACTGTGAATCCAAATAGATAATATAGTTTGAGACAACAATTTTGTTGGATACTAGGAAGATAGAGTTATTTCTATTATGCTTTAAAGTGTTGTAGTTTCCAATGAAAAATAGAGACCTAAGCAATATTCCATATAACTTCTGGTTACCAAACCCCCTGAAATCCACTGTTCTCCAAATTGGCAATATCATCCAAAAATGTTGATGCAGCAGGGATCCAATTTTATAGTATCTATTTTCCCTGGGTATTCATTTAGTTGGCCTGTTCTTTCCTAATGTTTCCTACAGAGCTCTCTGTGGTTTTCAATATCCTGCTGGCATTATTTCTTCATACATGGCATACGAAATTTTAGATACTAAACCATTTCCAAAAGATCAAATCAACTTGTCTAACATATCATACCTGCTACTGCTTTTAGTATGAGTGATGTGTCTGTGTTTTTTGATTTTAGAAACATTTATAAATATGCTTTTTGGCTCTGGGCATCCCAAAGACTATTTAGAAAGCTACACAAAGGCTAGATGGAAGAAAATGAAGAGTGCTGTGCTATAGGTTGTCATCTTTACAGTTTCTTGTGTGATATGGAGAAATGAAAGCATATTCCCACTTATTATGAGTTATAATGCATTACAAGCAAGGCTTAAGGCTCTCTCTTTCTTCCTGTGAGAGAAATCAACCCCTGCCTGAAACATGCTGTATAGGACCCCCTCTGTTGATGGACAGCCAGGCAATTCCTCTATCACAAACATGTTGAACTTACTTGAGGCAGTAGCAGGGGTACCTGGAGTATGGTGTTCTGTCACTAGCTGCCATAGAACAGGCAGATGCAGAGGGCATGGAACCAAAGCACTATAGAATGGTTTAGCGTGGAAGAGATCCCCCAGGATCATCAACTCCAACCTTTGACTAACAACCACCTTGTCAACCACCTCCANTACCAGGCAGCCATTCTGCCCCAGCCTGTAGCACTGCAGGGTTGTGACCCAAGGGCAGGACCCAGCACTTCACCTTACATAACCTCACACAGTTATGTTCAGCCCATCAATCCAGCCTGTCCAGGTTCCTCTGCAGAGCCTTCCTGCCCTACAGAAGATCAACACTTCTACCAAACTTGGTGTTAACAAGTGACTGAGAGGCAATCAATCCCCACATTCAGATCATAGGTAACAATATTAATCAGATTTAGTTTACTGCACATCTGAATTTTGTGTGTTTCCCCCATCTCAGCTATATCAATTTTAGTTTTACATTTCAGAGAAATTTCTAGATTAAACATTAATGACAGTGATATTCTATCTTTGCAGACTTGCAACATGGAGGGCAAAGTATTAAATTATATAAATATATTCCTTGTTCTTAAAAAATCCCACTGTTTCAGTGACATAGCTGTAACATTTATTTAGAACATTTTGCATTGTCATTGAAAAGAAAGATGGAAGGGAAGCTAAAACATAAAGAGAGAAGAAAAAATAGAAAGACAAAAGCAGCTGGATAGTTTCAATGATGCAAAACACAACTAAAAAATTGTCTTTCATGTTGTATAATCTTTAAGCTATTGTTCATTAGGGTAGATTCACTAGAAAGTTACAATGATCATGAAAGTGACTACACAATGAAGTTCTTGGAAAAAATACTGTATAGACTTATGGAAGAAAGAAGATGCTGAAAGGTTTCAACTGTGTATTAACAGGATGCAGAAACACAAGAATTATTAGTAATCATCCATTCTTTCTGGTGACATGGGAGTCAGTGACATGAAAACTGAGGTGTCAGACCTGGTATGCATCACTGTGAGATAAATGGAAATTTCTGCTGAGGGCAGGCTATCTGACCTTCACTCTAACCATATCAAGATATATTTGTATATGAAGAATTAAGTTCCATTCGTTTGGCAAAGGAAGTTATGACTCACAAAAAAAAGAGAATGCAAATGAAAGATCTCTGCCTTAAGACATGCCTATGGGAAAACAGTCTGGACACTGACATTCCCAAAGACATTTGGTAGTGTGGGGGATCCTGTCATCTAATATTAAGCCCTGAATGGCAGATCCTTCAGGCTAAGCCAAAGCAGAACTGCTTCTGCAAAGTCCCTCCTCTAAGGCCCAGGTGGCAGACAAAAAGACAACTCCTGGCAAACTTGAAAGGACTGGGACAGCAATTGGGTCAGTCTCTTCCAATGCACTCCTTTCAGTCCCTCTGGAACTGTACAGAGATCTTTATAGAGCTCATTTCACTGTTTCAGGTGAAGTAGTTGGGCTTTCAGCATCTGCCACAACCTACACTGGTGGCACATGTGGTTTGTATACCCTTACACATGCAAACATGTAACCTAAACCAAGGCTTGTTTGCTACTCACTAAGATCATTAACCATTTTCCATTAATAATGAAGATCCATCATGAGAATGATGATGAAAATAGTCACTTTGTCAGAAATGCAAAGCCAGTCTGCCACGGAAACAGGATCAGCTGTGAAGGAGAAATTCAATATGTCTTTAATAAAAAGGCAAAGATTCTGTTAGTTTTATCTTTTGACACTCTTTTGTGTGATTGCAACCAGTAAGGTCACTGAATTCTCACATCTCTTCTTAAAACATTCAAAATGTGTTTTGAAGAAGGTTTCTATTATCTGTATTATCTGTACTGTGCTGAGTCTGCTTGATGTTATCCACTTGCCCTTTTCTGTGAGCTGTTTGGGTAGAGAGTCTTTTTTTCCTCTGTGTTTATCCAGAGAATAGGACAATAAGATTTCTCATTTAGTGTCAGGATCCTTATCTACTCCAGCAAAATAGCCTATATAATTCTCCGTATTATTTTTTATGGTTTATATTATATTGGTGTATAAATCCTGCACCTCAGGTACAGGATGGTATAGATCTCATTTGTTTATCTCTTCTGTATGAAAAAACAGAAGAAAAAAAAAATTAAAAAATATTGCTGCAGAGAAATTGTCACAAGTGTTGATTCTGTACTTGGGATACATGAGTGTGAGAATTACAATCACTGCTCCATCATTTCTCCAAATCCACATGATCTGGAGACCAAACATAACTGTGCCTCTCTATCCATATGGGGCAAAACTGAGATCGCCATTCCTTGTATCCTTCATGTACTGATACTTGAATATCTATATACTTAAAAACAGTTAAAATTTTTTAATCCCTTGAAATTTGTTGTCGTTTCTTAGGACAACTAAATACATGTTCACACCCTGGAGAATGGAGAGAATTTCCTGGTGAGATTTTCTGAAAAAACTAGCTGTTGCAGGGAACTGTAAAATAATGACACAATCCATGTCCCTGCATTACCTAGGGATTCCCAATCACTTTGGTAAAGGAAGTAATTTAGCCACAAATACTGCAGTAAGAAAACAGCAACAATTTTTTAGTCTTCTCTCACACATGCATTGTTAAAATTAAACCTGGTGGGTCCCAACAGTGGGATCATTTTCACAAATTAGGAAAGACGGATTGGTCCAATTCTTTTTCTTAATGGTGAAACTAATGAATTAAGAACTGCAGAAGTTTATGGTGTCTGAAGGCATGGGCTGGAAAGGTGTGAATAGTTTTTGTTGCTTAGATAAACCTGTTGCTTCATAGATACTTTGCTTTGCTATGCATCAGCCTGAATTTGAACTCTATTTATGTTTCAGTGAGACATCTTGTTGGAATTCCTTTTCCATCAGTTTTTCTTCCCAAAAAGTCTCTCAAGAATGCTTTAAAATTTAGGCATTAATGCTCCTCAGAACAAATACGAGAGATGCTACACCTTCTCCTCTAATGTAATAGGGCCCAGCTATATCTTTAAGAAGGCAAAAATCTTATTATTTCTGCTAGTCATAGCAGTGAATATATAATTAAAACTGCACAAAATTACCTTTTTAATGTTCCCAGCTGTATTTTATTAGTAGGCCCTTAAGGATCTGACGGACAAAGCATTTTAATTCATTCCTCAGCTCTTAAAATGGGCTAACAGCTATTGGATGTATTTCAGCCCAGTCCTCTGCTTTTTGTGTGAATTCCCTTGTCTGAAACCAAAACCAGGAGCAGTACCTCCTCCTGACTCCCTTGAACTACATTATCATTGTGATGGTGATGATGATTTCCTCTAGTTTCACTGAGTGTGGGGCAAATGAGGCTATACCCAAGATCACTCTGTCCTAAATGTCTTAATCCATACATTTTATGCAGCCCCAACAGTGGATATCATGCCTCTTGAGAAAGAAGGGCAGTCTCTGCATGATTAACCAATAGATGGATGACCAGAGCATGCTGGAAGACTAGACTGTGACTTTCAGCTGCACAGCAAAACTGATGCACTGAGATTGTGCATGCTTCCTTGCTCACATAGTATGTAACAAACCAGCATAGACTGGATTGTTTTTTGTTTTGTTTTGTTTTTTTTTTGCTACATCACAAATTTGAAATTTGGGAATTAATCTCATTAGAAACAAATATGGGAACTGCAAAATTTTTGAAGTTCTCTAACCTTTCCTTATAAAGGGATTTTCTCAGTACAGTGTTTTTATTTGGAATTGTTTTCCATATTAATATTTCACGTTATCTCTTAACCACAACTTTGCTTTTCATTAGTGTAGTGAGATCATCTGGGCTCTGAGGAATAATTATGTCATTCTTACTTTGAATCTGCATAATCCTTTTGTGTGGACCAGAAGAAGCCTCGACAGCTTGGAATATTTAGCGGACAAAGCAGTGACAGCAGAACTTTCTTGGTCTTGCTCCCTTCAGTGCTTGGGGGTGGGTAATCATTTAGCTATCTTTTTTGATCACTGGAGTTCTGAAGCCTCTCTGACTATGTATCTGTAAATGCCTGGCACCCTATTAATGGGCATGTAATGTTTATTTTATTTCTTAAGATCAAACTAGAAATAAACTCTATTGTAACCAGATTTTTAAAGTCCCTTCTATTCTTATAGTAACAGCAATCTTGTTCTGGTTGCTTATATGCTGATTATTGTAAAAGGTGGAGAAATATACTATTGTTTTCTTTATGTTATTTAACAGCTTAGAATTTTATTTTAGCATTACTGCCTTGCAAAGGAATTTATACCAAGCCCATTAAAATATATATATAGCAACTTTACTTTCACCTTTTTCTTTTTCTTTTCTCACAAGAGATTTAATTGTACTAAATGGCAGTGTACTGCTCATTAATTTGCAGGTTGACCCTGTGAGTTTTGGAAGTTCTAATATTTTATTTGGTTAGCATAAACTCAAGCTGTATGAATTACAGAGCTGCATAATTTATATTGGCTTCTTCTGTCTCTAAAAGTATGTGGAAAGTGTTGCATTTTAGGTGTTTTTCATTTACTAACCATGTCTAAAGCCATTCAGTTCATTTCTGTGCCAGAGCTCAAGTAGCCAAGTGTATCCTTGGAACATATTTTTTATGTAGATGCATGTTTCTGTACTCACCCATATGTCCTAAAATACATACAAGATAGAGATTTCTTGGGCTAAAACAACACATTAAAAATCCTCCCTCAGAGATTCAGCATGTACCATACATTTCATGTGATACTGAGCTACTGAGTTTACTTTAGGGGCTCTTTTGTAGTTCTTCCTTGGAAATTTTAAAAACAGTCTGCCTTCTGCCAGCTGCATTCCTTTCCTAGTAGTAGATTTCAGAAGTTTGGGAATACGTTGGGAAAACATTCTTGGTAATGCAAGAATGTAGAGAAGTTGTGGATTCCAATTAAATCACCATATAATCCAATGTAAATTTTGGTTCATGAAATGGAAAAAAAATGAAAACCCATCATCAAGAGTTCAGTTAATATGATGTAGACATTCAAACTCATCTGTGACTCTGTGAAGAGAAAGGCCATTCACTTCTTCATAGCAATTTTACATTGTATCATAGTTTTTCATAGGTTTCAATTTCATAGGTTTTTTTGTGAAGTTTTATGAATGTCAGAAATCAGTCAGAAACCTGTTCTTTCCTTCTATGTCCTTGGTATGTTACTTGATACTGTTCTGTTGTTTGATAAACATACATTTGCATAGATTTGAAAGTGTCACTGTGTACATTGATGCCGTTTCAGAAGCGGTGACCTAATCGCATATTTTAGGTTTCCCTCTCCTTTCACTCTATGAGTTATTTGCTCATGCAATTAAATAAGGAAATAAATAAAATTCTTTCAGCTTAGGTAAGCCCTATGCCCGATACAGGGCTACATTGTGTGGTCCACTGTCAGACACCCTGAGAACTTTTGAATATTTTGCGTATTTGATGTGTGATCTTCTCTTGAAAAAATGATTAGCAAATAGACAAAAGTGAGTGACAGTTTTATGATGTGTTAAAACCAGTTTTTCCACTTTGATTTCAATAATTTTGTAGAACAGTATACATGACTGGTAGGATTGTGACACTGGAGTTAACTCAGACAATATGAAATTCAATTTATTTGACTTCTTAGTATAGTGTAATTCATGTGGTTTCAGAAAAAAAAAATCTATATTTGTATTGATATGACTTCATAGCTTTATTATATGGGTATTGATGCAACACTACAGCAATGGTCTGTAGCATTTTCTAACTACTGACATGCAACCTGATTAGATTTGTGGATTTTCTGAGGCTTGGTAGATACAGATCAGGACTATATCAGAAAGGCAATTATATATTTGTCTGAACTAATGTGTGAAAGCAAATAAATATGTTCTATGCTTTTTATCAGCTGTCAAAATAAATATCAGAACACAAGAAGTGTGGCTTAAATTGTAGATAAAAAAGTAAAAAGGTAAAAGAAAAATCTCATATTTTGGCCCTCCTAATGAATGTTAAGTTTGATTAAATCTGCTATCAATATATGGTAAAATATCCTTAAAATGGCATGCAACTTTTTCTGGACTGATACAGAAAGGACTATTACTTCCTATGTCTAGTATTCATTGACTTCAGTGGGGATCTGTTAGAAAACTTTAGAGTATAATGACTTTTTAAAACTTTGTCTTTATCAGACACGAAAGTGAATGTGACCATGAAAACTCACTTTTAGCCTGAATTAGACCAGAGGAAATATAAAGGAACAGTTTTTGCAGTTGACAGCATGTACATTTGGTTTCTACTGGTCTGAGTGCTCATCATCCCTCTGTCTATTACTCTCAATAACATAGGGAAAATGCGAGACAAAAATGGAAAGAACGCATAAAGAACAGAAGAGGAGGAAACACATTTCTGTAAAAAAAAAGACATCACTATACATAATAAATATTTAAAGCTCCATTTTTTCCCAAGAATTAATGTAGTTTGAGGGGCCTACATTTTTCTCTTTCTTATGTATCTTAGGTACTGCAATGCAGTGAGAGGTGTTCTCTGCTTACACTAGTCAAAGAATCCTCAGGCTTGTTCAGCAACTGTACACATCTATAATTTAGGCTGAGGACTGGCCTGGCCTCTGTGATTTTATGAGGAAGAACAAAAAGTTGTGTGAAACCACAAAACCACCTGTAGTACCTGTTGCAGTATGGTTCCAGCTGTGTTACTGAAGTGGAGGGAAACATTTCATTTGTTTTCTTCTATTCTGCAGGGTCCTGTTTCACATCCTTCCTTTGTTGCTGTGCCTTCCCCCTATGTGTCAGTTAAAGCTGAGTCCCATTACATTCCTTTGCCAAAAAAAAAAGGCAACCAAGGATCAGATGTGAGGGAAGGGGAAGTATGAAGCTTTCTCTGAATTTTTGCACCATTTCCTCTGTCTGACTGTCATACTGCTCCCTATATGTAGCCTTTGACCAACAGACTTGAAAGAGTTTTCCATCTCTTGAAATATAGGAAAGAATTTCATAAGGGTTTTGTTTTGTTTTTTGTCTGTGCTGATGGCTATTTTGATAGACTCTTCTCTGTGAACTTTGTTGGGCAAATTTCATTTTCTAACAGGTTGCCACAAATGTTTTATGTCAACATCCAACAAAGTGGTTCTTCATAAAACAGCACAAATGAAGGCATATGCTTGATGTTTCCTCTGTATGAGTCATCCATAAAAACCTAGGCAATAATTATAATAGGAATGGATGGATACTGGTAGACATAAACTGTGAAGAACAAGTTTAGGATGAAGACAGTTTGCTGAACTGCCAGGCAAACTAAAATAAAAGGAACCTTGCCTGTCTAACTGGAAAATGAAACAAGAAACAAGATTCTCTTTCAAAGGCCTATGGTGGTAGCACATTTATTGTTAATTAAATATTTCAGCCTCAATGCCAAAGGATCTGCTTTCATGGGACTGGAACAGAGGTGTCATTATTTCTGCCTGTTAAGAAGATGGCTTTGTTAAGTTTAAAATCACACAGTTCACAATGGGAACTCATGGTGTCTAGAAAACATAAGTGAACTAGATCTTAATTTCCAAATTGATTAATATATCTTAATTATTAAGTCCAATGTATAGTGTTTGATGAACTCATAACTCCCTGCATGTTTAAATCATGTGTGGACTTGATGGGATTTACAAGCTTTGGCAGCCTGATGAATAACATAGCACTATATACTTAATGTGGGGCAAGACTGAAGTGATTTTAATGCTTGATTTGATTTAGAATTCACATCTTGAAACTCATTTAGGGTGAGATTAGACTGGGAAGTTGTCACACAGATGGGCAAATATTTATACATGATTACATTGATTGACCAAGCCTCTTCATTTGCTGATTGCCCCTAGGCAGCTTATATATGCAAGCTTGTTGGAAGGGATACCCAAAAATCACCTAGTTCAACCTCTAGTTCAACCTAGCTCAAATTAGGGCTAAGTCAAATTTGATATCTCCTAGCACTAAAATTTCCCAGCTTCTTTCAGCCTCTGTTTCAGTGTTTGATCAACCTCATTGTTATTACTGTTAATTAGCCTTACTTCTAATATCTAATCAGAATTTAATATTTTTGCAGCTGTGACTGTGCTTCCCTTCCTTTCAGCGTGCATCTCCAAGACGTGCCTCACTCTTTTCCTCCCACTGGGTAGTTCCAGCTGCCCTTTAGACTTCTCCTCTCCAAGCTCAAAACCTCACTTCTTCCAGCTCTTCTTACAGCAGGGAGTCCTGCTCCTTAAACAGCTTCATGGCATTTGTTTGCCCTTGATCCAGTAAGTCAATAAACTTCTCAGGCTGGAGAGTGCAGAAGTGTGCAGAGCACGCCAGATATGGCTTCATCCATGACAAATAGAGGGACAACCTGGAACAGTTTTGCTAAGGCAACACTGTATGACCCATACTTGTATTGTCTGGAGAATAATTTGCAAAACAAATATGTGTCACATATGTGCCCTTTGTGTGACAAAGGAGCTAAAATAAAAATGCAGATTGATGTTTGTATAAAATTTCCTATTGTGTAGTGGATAAAGGGGCTGAAGTGGCTTCCACTTTGGCCATCACTTGTTAGGCACAAGGGGTGGAGTCACAGTACATCCATTAAAAGAATTTTGACACCACACTCTTTATACCAGAAGGACTGCTGCCATGGTATTACTCTAAACTGTCTTTCTGGCTAAGTAATCAAACTTCCTTTCTTTGTCGCAGCAGCATAAATGATATTTCTCTTCTCAACACCTTTTTGTAATCACTACTGGCCAATATACAATTTCAATATTTTGTGTAGAATGTGACAGGCTACATTGGGGAAAATGAAAGGAAACAGGAATAAAACGCTTAATGCTTTAGTGTCTGAAAAAGGCAGCTCAGTTGCATCAGGGCTTTTACTTCAGTATATCTGCATCCCNAACCAAACCCCCTCCATTCTGTAAAGAAGTAGTTCCAAGTGGGGCATTCCATGGCTGTTTTTGCAAAGAGATTCAGATTATTTTAGGATGTTTCCAATCTACCTTCAGTTTGTTTGATTTGTCTTGTCATATCTTTTCATTTCTTTCCTTAGCTTACTGCTTTAAATCGTTTTCACCACAGTGTGACTGCAAGCTTTTTGCAAATTCCTTCAAACTTTTTACTAAACCTGGTTCTGTCCTATTTCAGTCCAGCCCTACCTCATGCACATTGGACGAAAAATATCTGTTCATTAAGATCTTGATTATGAATCACAAAATCTTGAGATATTTTGTTTTGAAAGACACATGCATTTTTACACCAGGAAAACATAAGGAAAAATACCCCACCTAATTTGAAACGAATTAGTGTTGTCAGGCTTCTATGTATTGTGTTAACTTACAGTACTCAACTCTAAAATGTAGCACCTTGAAACTTATAATAAATTAAGACTGTAGGAGAGGTTAAAGACATCAAAGTAGAGAAAAAAAAATATTTCCAGCTCTTAAATTTTGTATTCTAAAAAGTATTTTATTCTTCAGGAAGTTGACAGTAAAAATAGGCAAACTCAGTATTTTAGGATGTTGAGCCAAAGACTATGTGAGAAAGCCCCCAAATGTCTTGCTTTAAGCTGTGAATTATTGTTGCTTGATTTTGAGGAGTGAGAAATGGTGAATTTCTTGAGACCCTTAGGATGTGGAAGCTATACACTGCTCTTATTTTGAATGACAGTATGGCCAAACTCTTCAGCCAGAAACATGTTTGTGTAATTTTTATTTTTTCAGTTGTCTTTTATGTATGATATAAAGTTGCTATTAATTTAAAAACTGTCACTCACAGAATGTGGGAAAGGAAGGCCAACTGAGACAAGCACTCAACAACAGCTGAAATTGGTACCCTGAGACAGGTGATAATTTGGTACAGCTAATTATCATTTTTCCCATATGAAATAATGTCAGAAACATAATAAATTGTTTTTGCTTTGATAAGGCACACTTTAAAACCTGCAGCCAATGGTGAGATTGTCATATAACTGTCGCTTGTTTTAAAGAAAGAAAAGAACCAAACAAAAAAATGCCAAAGACAGTGACTCTGAGCATTTCCTTAGTAATGATTCATTCTTGACCTAGCCCTGACCTTGTCACTAATATTTAAAAGTAGTCTCTTGTATTAATGGTAAATATCTGAGTTTGCTAATCTGTCCAATCTCAAACATCTTGGTCTTATTTGAAGGGAAGAGTAGGTATATACACTTTGTTTGACAGCTCTTCCATATATATTTGGTCTAATGGCATCTGATTTTATATGAATTTGTGTTCAATCTGCTTCTGTGTGTTGTTGCTGACCACTCTCCTCCCGTATAACCTCAGGATATCTAGTGTCATGTGTATTTTCTGGACAGCCAGGCTTCAGGGTGAGAGGATGGCTCAGTCCTTGCCACATTATTACTGTGAATGCTGGAACATGAATACTTCATTCTTCTCTAGCAGGGTGCTCAGTTCCATATCACTTCAGGACCACCATTATTGTTCCACATTTTACTGACTGGATGGGTTTGGATGAGTTTGCACTTTAAAGTTAGTGGGAAGCAGACAGAGAGATACCACACTTACTAACACCTTAGGAAATAATGCTGAAAAAGTAGTAGCTTTATGACTGAGTGTTACAAACTTCACTTCTTCGTTTCTTTCTTCTCTAGTATGTACAGAATCCCTAGAAACCTGCTTCAAACATCCTGGATCATATGTTCAACTCTTCTTACTTAAATATGCACATAATTTGGCTAGAAATATTCACCTGCGTAAAATTTGCATAGTATTTTTCTTTCTATAAGATCAAGCCTCAAAACTTCATATAACTCATGCAATTCTTTGTGGTAGTCCCTAGACCATCCACAGAAGACATTTCTCTCCCGTGGAGAGTATGCAACTTCTAGATTGTCTCAGATAGCAGTGACTCCCCTTTGGGAAGTCTCTCAGAAGACTTCCTTTTAGCTCAATGTGAGCAAAATGCTTCAACCCATGAGCCTTTGCAGTTGTATGTTAATGTTTTGTACCCTACTGGTTATTCCCTTTGTTCCTGGTTTTTACCCCTCCTGATTGGTTCTTTTTGGATCCTTTCCCTGATTGGTCCCTTTCCCAATTCCTTTTCTCACTGGCCAAATTANGATCATATGTTCAACTCTTCTTACTTAAATATGCACATAATTTGGCTAGAAATATTCACCTGCGTAAAATTTGCATAGTATTTTTCTTTCTATAAGATCAAGCCTCAAAACTTCATATAACTCATGCAATTCTTTGTGGTAGTCCCTAGACCATCCACAGAAGACATTTCTCTCCCGTGGAGAGTATGCAACTTCTAGATTGTCTCAGATAGCAGTGACTCCCCTTTGGGAAGTCTCTCAGAAGACTTCCTTTTAGCTCAAGGTGAGCAAAATGCTTCAACCCATGAGCCTTTGCAGTTGTATGTTAATGTTTTGTACCCTACTGGTTATTCCCTTTGTTCCTGGTTTTTACCCCTCCTGATTGGTTCTTTTTGGATCCTTTCCCTGATTGGTCCCTTTCCCAATTCCTTTTCTCACTGGCCAAATTATGAAACCCCACCCCTGACTACCCTATATAGTCCCTCTCCCCTTGGGCTATTTGCTTTGGACATCGCTGAATAAAGAAGCTCTCCT
>VXBB01013603.1:783-54240 GCA_013399915.1 Illadopsis cleaveri | reverse complement strand
TATATTCTATATATATATATATATCTCTCTCACATGGAAAACTATATAAAAACTATTTCAAAAGCCCATTTCTGGCAGGGCACCAGGCCCTCTCTCTCCCAAGGGTGATGAGAAAGCTCCATCATCACTTATTCCAGGCCTGCCTGCTGTGTCAGCTCTGCACTAACAGTCTCTCACTGCAAGGTGAGGTGTTCTCCTCTCCCAGCCCTCTGCAGGGACCTCAGAGGGCAAACGCCCTTCCTCATTTCTCTCTGCACTTTTCCACCCTGTTTGACAGCTGTCCTTGTTTTCTGAACGCTGCCTTTGCTTTGGTTGGGGTTTTTAAGGCTGCTCATGGAGCTGAAATATTAACCTACAGCTTTCCCTGGATGTGTTTTATCTCCCAATACCCAGGCTAGCCTTTGTTTTCTCAATCTTGTAACAATTGCAGAGTGAAATTAATCTGAGAAAAGGAGTCCTCACTGATGCATCTTCTGCTTTTCACAGCTTTTCTAGTGAGAACATTCTTTAGATCTGGAATTAAGTTTCATTACATTTTAACCTACTTATTACCTAACATGGGAATCATTCAGCACAGCAAAAAAAATTAAAATCAAACATCAGTCATTATCATAACCCCCCCATACACTTTCTCAGAATTAAGTTTCAATGAGTTTATGTTATTATTTAAAATATTCTGGGAAGTATCCTACGAGAGCATCAAACCCTCCCTGCCCCTGAGGCATGTTTTTGTAACAGGATATCAATCACCTAGACCATGCACTTGGTTAACTCCTAAGGACACAAGGGAATTTCTGTGGTTTTCATGTCACTTTTTATTTGGTCAAATCAGTGCCAACCACATTCCTCTCTGTGACTGCAACACACAACACCAGGACAACAGGAATGAATTCTGGGGGTAAGAATTACTTTTATACCAAACCAATCAACACAGTTAAAATAATCTGCATTTAGAAATAATGCCACAATTGAAGAATGCACTAAAAACCTGAGCAGAGGATTCCTGACCTTTAGGAGGCTGAGTGCCTTGGGATTCTGGCATCTTCTGGCTCAGAGTACTACTGGCTTGCAGGCTGAATAATTTGTTTAGCACTCCCAAAAACACATTGCTCTTGCTCCCCCACAGCTCTTTCATGTTTATGTGTTGCATAAATGACTCAGGAATCCATTAATGTCCTGCCTCAAAGTATTACACCAAAGATAAAAGCTGAGTAGGAATGAATATCCTCTTCCAACCCGAAGCACTCCATGGTTCTGTACCCCTAAACCAGTTTATTTTCCATGAGAGCAGACAGTGCTGGCTCCTGCAGATGGCAAAGGCCAGAGGATCTTGGCTTTTCCATCCTAATCAGTCTCCAGTCAAGGCCAGAACTGGTTTTCTCAAAGAGACCAAAGATCAGAGTTACTCTGAGGCAGCATTTTGGATTAAGACANAAAGATCAGAGTTACTCTGAGGCAGCATTTTGGATTAAGACATGTTTAAAATCCCCTTTTCTGAACTCTGCACATTTGCCCTGCGGCCTGGATTGCCTGAAACAAGAGCAGGTCCTGTTGCTGAAATGCTTCAACACCCAGAGCTGAACTAAAAGCACAAAGGTGTTTTATTTTGGTTGCTGCGAGTTTTGCAAGCAGTGAGTCAAGGCCACACAAACCCTCTGCTGATTTATGTCTCTTAATGGCACCAGGTAATGCCCTCAAAAAGCCTCATCTCAGAAAGTCCTTATATTCTTCTAAGCTCTGAGATCAGCATGACCCAGCTGCAGCAAATACCTTTTGTGCCCACAAAATGGCATTTTTCAGAACTAATTTTTGCAGGGCAGCTGTTTGAGCCCTTCCTTCTCTGCTGGTTCACAATGCCAGGCATCCATCTGCTCCAGGGCATTTTAGCATCAGAGGAGGCAGAGCACTGTCCCATCTCCTCCCAGAAACTGTGACCCCCTGGCCCTGCCACACTGATCCCACACATCTGCAATCACAAGCAAATCCACCTTGAAACGGATGGGGAAAAGTCACTGGCAGCTGGGCAGAACTGCTCATCTAAAAATAAATAAACAGGGAACCAAAGGCTTGAAAACATGCCTGCAGTCCAGCATGCATTCAGCTGGGCTTTTCTTCTTAAAATATTTAATAAGACAAAGCAGTCAGACCAAACAGGCTTTTTATTTTTGCTGCTTTTATGGCATTTATCCATAACCTTTTTGATGATCTGAAAATGCAACTTATCAGGACAGAAGAAGCTACTCAGAGTTGTGTGGCCACTGCAAATACATCTCCTCAGTGAGACCAAAATAACTATAATTGTTTCTTTTCTGCAATTTGAGTGTGTGAACTTACAAGGGGGGGCCCGGGAAACTGGTCAAAATAATTTTTGGGATTTTTTTCCACATCACTTTTAGAATGCAAACTTTGCTGCCTTTCAATTCACCATGAGAAACCTCCCAGAGAAAAGGGGCAGCCACGTGTTCAGAGTCCAGCCTGGTTTACAACACTGCTGCTCTTGCTGTTCCAGCCTCAGGACAAGCATCACACTCGGATTTATCAGCAAAACCAGCAGCTCCTGCTCAGTGTGGTGCAAAGGCCACTGAAGAGACTGAGAATCTCTGCACTGACCTCAGTGACCTTGGGATCAAATGCACAGAAATATCAGCATTTTGTGCCAGCAGGGAGACACCAGAGGAATACAGCTCTCTTCTGGAAATAAAGGAAAAGCTCCAGATTTGCATTTTTCTTTGCCTTTTTTTTTTTTTTTTTAAACCACAGAACATGTCCTTGGTAATATTTGCTGCATAATACCTGAATCCTTTTTCTTTTTTTTTTCAGCTTTTTTTCTCGTGTGAGGTGAAAAGCAAAGGCTCTCAGTGAAAGCTGGCGGTGCAGCCCTGAAGAGATGAGTGTGGGAGGACATTTCTGCCTGAGCAGAATCCCACTGAAGCCAAGGGACTGCCCACACAGCCCTCCTCGCCTCAGTTAAAATTACAACTTTGTTTTATTCAACCTGGGATTTCACAATTCATTCTGGAAATGAATGTGGGCAATGGAACAGCAGCTCTGCACCACAGCCACCACCACACCTGGATGAATCTGTTTCAAGGTCTCATCAGGATAGATCAGGACACCAGTTCTCAACATGATTCCCAACCCAGCTTGGCCACAAGGATTGTTTTAAGGTTAGAACTTCACAGGCATCATGTTGAACTGTATTTTTCTCCAGAGAGATAAAAGGTTTGAAGAGAAGTTATCTAATTTTGGTTGCCCTCCCATTCTCAATTCAAGGGCAAGTGGTACTGAAGTAGAAATCATTTCCATAACCGAATTGCAGAGCAGTCATTTAACAATTAATAAGCAATCCACTCAGCACATGGAAACTGAATAGGAAAATAAACACATGAGAATCAGAGAAACCTCTGCACAAAGAAAGGCTTCAGCTCTCCCACATCAGATATTTCATTGGTTGTCTCTTTCTTTTTCTCATTGTGAACGAGGGGAGAAGAAGGCAATGAAATATAAAAGACCTTAATCACTTCTCCTGAGGAAAATGGAGATGACGTGAATTGCTCATTTAGCTTTCTGTGCCTTTGAAGCAGAGGAGAAATCTCTTTGTTTGTTTTTTTTTTTAATTCTCCACAACAGCAACCTGTCTTTTTCAGCCTGCACCCAGAGTTTGGACACCAGCCTTGAGCAGAGTGTAAATCAGGGGTAAATCTGCAATGCCACAGCCCATTTCCCTGCAGCAGGAAAATGTCAGGTTTGTGACTGGCTCCCCTTGGCTGATGGAAGGTCACTGCTCTTGCTGTAGGACTGTGAGAAACAGGATATATTTCACCTCCTCCCCATTCCTGGGATCAGATGTCCTGCAGAGAGACCAAGCTAAGCACCAAGAACCTCATCGTGGCCTGGCACCCCCTGAGGGCACAGGGACAGCACTCCTGCAGCTCCTGAGGGGGAGAAGCCACGGAGCAGCTCCCAGAGAAAGGAATCCTGACTGCTGCTGTCACTGCAGGCACGGAGATGAGCTGGAGAACAGCATTACACAACTCCAAGCCAGCCCTCCTTAAAGCAGCAGGGAAGGGGAGGATGATGTGCAGCCCCAAGTGCTGTACCCTGGTTTTACACAGCTGTCCTGAAGTGAAACTATAGTAAAATCTGTGTCCCTGAAATGCACGTGGCTCTTCTCTTTTCAACCATCAAAACACTGCACAGGATTTTTAATCCTGGAAATCTCTGGGGTTTGTACCCATGGCTGTTCTTCCTGCTGCCCTCTTGACCAAAAGGTGCTAACACAGGACTAACTGTGCAGCATTGTGATAAAATATAACAAAATTGGGATGAAAATAGCTGGGTTTGGTTTGAGTATCTTGCTTTTCAAACATCCTGCTTCCTGGGAAAGCTAAGCCCTTACCTGTGAAAGGGCTGGGAGGCAGTGCATGGAAAGATTGGGATTATTTTGAGGGCTAGCAGGAAAAAAGGGGCCTGCATAGAAAGGCAAAGATGCCAGTGAGAACAGGGAATGTCTGCCTGCCTTCCCTTCCTGCCTCCAGGGTTTTCATGCCTCTCCTAACCCTGCTCATAATGCCTGTTACACCTTTCCACGTCTATTACATCTCTCTTTAAGGTTAGGAGACAGGAGTTAGCACGTATGTTGCAGCAGCAATAAATAATTCAATTTTCAGGTTTATTTCCTCCCATTCTTTAAGCTTGCTTTTATCTGTCCCCCTGCTGAATGCCCAACAGAGATTTTCACTGACCAGCCAACACTTGCACCTGGTTTTCCCTTCCTTCTCAAAGCATCATTTCACCTCCCTTCTGGAGACTTCTTTATTTAAAATCATACATTAATTAGCAAAGCTGGGTTCAAGTCATGTTAGCTGTTGTCATAAAATGTACATATATATATTAAATATATATAAAAATATAAGTATAATATAAAATACCATATATTATAGTGCTGGATGTTATAAAATGTGCCTTAATTTCCTTGGAAAAAAAAAGGATTACACTCAGATAAAGAGTGCTGGGAAGCAGTTTTACATTTGGAATGGCCTTTCATCCCACAAGCCCAATTAACATTTCTGGAAACAAGCTGCAGACATGTGAAGATATTTCTAAAATATCAGCCTGAGTTATGAGAAAGGTATTGGTATTAATTATGGAGCTCCTGAAATAACCAGGGAGAGAATCTGGCATTTCTGACCTCCTCTGACTGCATCCCCAATAAACAAGTTCCTGAACAGAACTCAGCATCACCATTTAATGGGTTTGTGCTACTTCTGTATGCAGCCACTTAAAGGACTGCAATTAAAAGCTGATAAAATACCTTAAATTGACATTACAGACCTCAGGTTCTCATTTCAAACCAAGGCAGTGGCAGTGTTTGGTTGTGGTTTGGGATTTTTGTGGTTGTTCAACAGCAGAGCAGGGGAGGCACCATGAGCACCCCCTGCACCAAAAAAGCAACAACAAAAAAGAGTAACTTTCAGAACAGGAACTTCCACTGTACCTTTTAAGAAAGCCAGGCAGTCACACAAAGAAATCAAATACATCTTTGGTGTGCTATAAAAGCAGAACAACACACTCTGGCTGCAAAACATCCCAGAGGTGCTTCCCAGAGGGAACACTGAATCCACCCTCGGGATCCTGTGCTACTGCAAAGGGATTAGCACAACCTTCAGGCTGAATTTTAAACAATAAAACAGGGGCTGACAACAACAGATTTGGGTTTGTAACCAAACCTCACTGTATATTTCCTATCACACCATCTTCCCAAGGGGAGTGCAGTCACAGACCTCGGGCTGGAAGGAGTCAGTGGTGAATCCTCAGCAGCAATTTCACAGATGCACCTGCAGTTCAGACACTGAGGGACCCTGCATCACTTGCCCTCACAAGAAAAAACAACATTTATGTGTTTTCCCTGACCCATCAGTGAAGAGAGTTAGAGCACTCAAAGGTTCTTCACTGATGGGTCAGGGAAAACACACAGATCAGTAATAGTGTGGTTAAATCAAACAACTAAAACATGGGAATCAGACACCCATGAGAATGGAGCTGCCTGTGAAGCACCTGAGAGGAGCCAGGAGGGATCTCCCCTGCTGGAAACCTCTCCTGAGGTTATCCCAGGTGGATAATGCACTCCACTCCCTCCACTGTCCTCCAGAGCTCTCTTCAAGAACGTGTCTGATGAAATTTCCATCACAAAATCTCCAAAAAAGCCAAAGCTTTCCAGAGCAGGGGATTAATTTTAGTGCTCCCACTGCAGATGAGCCTCAGAAATATGAAGTGGTCCTTGCACTGCTTTTCTCTGTAGAGGAGTTAAGGAAGAGGCAAGAGGCTCATTGGCCATGTCAAAAAACCTCACCCCACAATATTTTTTATCTGGACCAGACCTTTAAGGCAACCCCCTTTTTCTTGCTAGTTTTTGGTTGCCTTGGATTCCATGCCTCAAAATGGTCATGAATAGAAAATGATAAGGAAACACATCTCCACTCACTCCCACCACACATTACATTGCTTCCTTTGTGAGCAAAACTTACCAGGACTTTTTCAAAGTGTGGAAAAACATATTTTTAACTGCTGCTAAAGATACAGTGAGTCATTAATGAGCTCAGTGCCAGGAGATTGTGCTTTGTGAAGTCACTGCTGCTCATTATTTCAAGAAAACAATTAGTCAAAAATGAAAAATGAAGCTCTAGAGCTTCCAGGAACTGGATACTGTTCTTTGGATCATTCATGAACAGGATGGAGACAGTAACAGCTGTCTGGACCATCCCTTCACCCCTTTAAAATGGGTATAATAACTTGAGATAACCTCACCCATAAGGGACAAGAAAAATAGAGATCTCCTTCAGGAGCTCTGGATGGGGAAGATGGAGGGATAGAAATGCTGAAAAATTCTTATTTACTGACCTGGCTGCATTCAACTCCAAGCTACCTCTTTTTTATTTTTAAACAAGTGTATTAAGCATGTAAAAATAATAGCCTGGGAGGGATATTCGTGCTGGAAATAAGTTCAAATAACAAACCCCACAGTGGTTAGAATTGGGATTAGACTTTCAAAAGACAACACGTTGCATAGAGACTGCACTACCAGAAACAGAACATTTGAAACCCATTTTCTTGTCATTAAAAAAATGAATCACCACACTTTCTCCCAGCTAACACCCATTTATCTGACTATAATGAGGGGCTGGCATTTGATCTTTTATTTGATGTCTACAGATTCACCTACCAGGACATAACTACTGCAGGAGGCAAAAAGAACCTGGCACCCAGGTCTGAAGCACCAGCAGCACTGGGAAAAGTTCTTTAGTCTCAGAATAGCCACATCCATATGGACAGATGCACTCAGCTCAATGAGATTTATTGCTATTAGATAAAATGGCCAGAAAAGCAGCTTTCCTAATTTTTTGTCTTAGGTAAAAGCTCTAATCACTGTCCTCTTAGTTTCCAGCTATGAAGGGCAAAACAGAGTTGTTGGGTTGTTTTTCTCTCTTAAAAAAAAAACAACAAAAAACCCAAACCACAAACCACAAACCCTTATTTTTGCTTTGGAGCCACCCCTGTGTGACAGAGCTAAAGTGTCCAGCACTTACAGCAAAATATTTCAGGCTTCACAACTCCAAAAAAGATGATCCCATGCTACAGGCACTGTCCAAGGCTGTATTAAATTGAAAGGGGCTTAATGTCCCTTCTCTCCCTAATTCTGCTGTTCATTTTTTGGGACCATTATCCATGGGTTGAGCATCCCAAAGAGTGCAGCAACACACTCCTACCCCCCACCAGCTGCAAACCTGGGGCATTTAATAGCAGCAATATTTATACTATATTATACCTAATATTATACCAGTCCCACTGGTAAAAAAAAAACAACTGCTCAGCTAAAAGCAGCTTTAAAAAGGCCATTTTTCAGCCACACCTACAAATGTTAATGATGAATGTGCTTTTGCATGAAGTGGGAAAGAGGAACAGATGCAGCAAAAAGAAAACAATGGCAGGGAAAAGGTTATTGGGGAAAAATATGGTGTAGAAGCTGAAGAATGGAGGAGTTACTTGGAGTAGCTCACAGTTTCATTCTGGGGAGATCCTGCCCTCAGCACAAATGCTTTCACAGGTGACACAACAGGCCAGCACTCTTCAAAGTGAGTACAGAATGTTTCTTGCTGAGGGACAAGAAACCCCTTCAAAACCTTTACAAGAGACATAATCACCCAACACACTCCATTTCCTCTTGCTGAAGAAATCAAAATCAGCTGTATTTTCTTCCCTTTCTTTTTAGCAAACAATGCCAAGGCACATAACTGAGCATTCTGAGACTTAATTCCTGTGAGGGACAACACAATTTAGGACGGGACAGTGAAATTTGAAGCAGCCTTTAAACAAGTCTGCCTCAGAAAAACACTTTAATACCTTAGGATGATTTTGAAGGTTTCCTCTCAGAAAAAGCCTGAAACACAATCAGACCTTTCAGGAATTTGGCTCCTCATGGTAATTAAAACACCACATCTGGCTGGGGAGCAGAGGAATTCCCTTCCTGGGAAAGGGCCACCAGGAAGCTGCCACCTCTGACTGCATGAGGACAGCCATGGCAATGAATTACTCTGCTTGAGATCCTTTTCTCTGACCTGCTGCTTGGAAGTTTCCTCTTCCTCAACCCAACAAGTTGTTTCAATTACCCTGTCAGTGCCTGAAGTGCTTAGGAAGAGCACAGCCAGGAAGGCTGCACAAAGCACCCCACTCACATGAGGAGAACAGTAAGACAACCCTTTATTTCAAATACCTAACCAAGGACTGGGTTTATTACCAGAATTTGATGTTCTGCAGTGTCTGTGTGGTCTGCACAAGAAAACAAACATCCCCAATTCAATAATGTGAATCCCCTTGCAGCAAGGAAGTTCTTGCAAAGCTTTTCTTTTAATGCCTGAGCCAGGCTGGTTATCTGAAAGAGATGCCAGTTCACAGGGCAAGAGACCACGCTGAGAGCTTCAAACCCTGAAATTCAGTAACCCATCAGTAGTCATTAGTCTCCCATTTAGTCTCTAATGCCCTTACTGTTCATGGATTACCCAGCTCTGCTTTAAAAATTGCAGAGATGACATAAGACTCCTGTTATACAAAGCTGTATCACATCCAGCATGGGAACAGTTTGTGTGAGGCTGCAAACCTGTTGCATAAGCTTTACAGAGAACCAGGTTGTATGTGCATTTTATCAAGCTCAATGTGTCTAGTCTATAATCTAGTTTCCAAAAATATCTTTATAGTTCCTTCTTGAAAGAAAAAGAAGACCTTGAAAAGGTTTGAGATGAGCTGATGGATGTTTATATTGGTGATGCTTTAGTGCTTGCATAAATGCTCAGGTGACACTTGCTTTTTATCCTTCAAAGTGAGTTTTACATGAATTCTAGATGTATTTACCTTCCATTAATGACACTATCTATAAATCCAGACTGTTTTCCTTTGAAATGAAAAAAGGATTTTAAAGAAGCAGGGAAGAACCCCACAAATCAATTGTCTCTCACACAAATCAATTGCCTCTGTCAGCTGACAACAACTGGACTTGGTTTTAAGTAAATGGACTTGTTTTTAAGTCATTGCTGAAAAAGAGATCAATACAAGCAGGCAGCTCACAGCCAAACTCAAGCCTGGATGAATTTTCAGAGCTGCAAGATAGGCTTTATATCCTAAAACTCAGAAAAATGTGAGGGGATGTGAAAGACCCAAGATTATGAACAAGGATTCTTTCAGATCCTCAAATTCACAGAAAAAACCCCTGCATTGGAGACTTGCCACCTCAGAAACTGAAATCTTGGCAGCAAGCAGTCCTACCTACCCCTCCTCCCTTCCAAAATAAGGAAAAAACCAGTGTCTTTTGAAGACCTTTGAAGCTCCCTGTGCCAGGAGAGGGCTGATCATTAATGACCAGAAGAAACACCAGGCAGAACTAAAAACAATGGCACTGTCTCCTGTCTACAACTCCAGACATTATTCCAGGAGCCTGAAGGATTTTTTCATCCATATTTCAATTTTTTGTTTTTTAAAGGGATCCATCAAGAACTGAGGAAAGCACCTCACCTGGCAAAGGCTTTTCTCCTGGTTTTCAGTTTTTACAGTGTGTGCTTTGGAAATCACAGCTCTAATCAGAGTTCACAATCCAAACCTGAGACTGCAAACTTCTGCTGTTGCATCCAGCAACCTTGATTAATTCAAGGCTTGAATATTCCCAGTAGAGCAAAAGTGAGTGTAATGCCCTGTGCTGATGTCCAAGTGCCTCACTCAGCTGAGTGTTACTCCCATTTGAAGGTTTCATTAGCAATAATTACTTGTTTTTCTTAAGCCTTTACTTGCACATCTTGGAAAATCTAACAGGTTAAAGGTAGACAGAGCAAAATAATCAATACCCTAATCAATAGAGCACTCAGTGTGCTAACTTTCAAAAGGCTGGTAGGAAATTTATCTATGAAGAATCATCTGGGNAGAGAAGAGAAGAGAAGAGAAGAGAAGAGAAGAGAAGAGAAGAGAAGAGAAGAGAAATCTCCTGCTTTCATCTGAGGAGAGCACTTCTGCTGCAGCCCACCGGCCCCTCCTGGTCCCAGCCAAGGACTTCATCCCTCTGCACACAAGAGATTAGCTTTGGATCACCAGAAAGCTTCAGCATTTTCCTCTTGTGACTTTGTTTATTGATACTCTTCAGAAGTTTGTCCCAAAAACTGTAGGAGATGAAGGTCTGTGGAATCTGCTAATGAAAGGTTTAATTGATGCTGCATCTGGGTTGGGTTTATTCGTTTATGCTGTTGAACACTGATGAGCTCATCAGTGAGTTATGTAGAACAATCCACATTCTGTAACACGAAAAGCAAAGTTATTTTTGGCAATCCACGTGAAAAAAAGCAAAATGCATCTCCAAAGCCCTCTCAGTTTTGCTCCCTGGGTGCATTTGTTTCAGCAGCCTTGCTCTCTATCTATGTCCTGAATCTTCTCACAACTGTGATCCACAAAAAAAACCCCAAAATGGGGACAGAGGAACTGAACACTGATTTCAACTTACAAAACAAAGTTGTTCACATCTGCTGGTAAAACAATCCCTATTCCTGTTGGACTGAACTTCAAAACACCTCAGTAAACTCGCAGCACAGATAAAGCTCTAAAAATAGCTTGCTGCCCTTAAGACCAAAACAAATGATCCAGTTTAAAAGGCATCCTTCCCTCCTTATCCTCTGAACCTTATGTGTGCCAAAGGAATTAGAAAAAAAATAGAAAAAGATTAGAAAAAAAATTAGAAAATTAGTGCCTTTATCCTCTATTTTCCTCAGAACTACCAAACCTACAGGCTCCTGGCAGAGCTCCAGTGCAGCAGCCTCAGCTGTACAGTCAGAAAATGGTCACTCAGCTCTGCAGGTACGTGAAAGTGCAGGATATGTTACAGTCAGCAGCTCCCCAGGTTCAGCCTGGACTCCTGCTCCTGGATTAGCAGTTGTTGACACTCTCCCCAAGGCCCAGGATTACAAATATTCCCTCTCAAGCTTGTCATTAGACATTCCAAATAAACTCCACAACAACCCCGAACCTGAAGACATTTTAAGTAACAGATCACTGTGAAAAATACAAAGTGAACCTAGGAAAAGACCAGGACCTTCAACGAGGCTTTTCCTTAAACCATCCTTTCTTGAACAATCTGCTTTTCTGCTAAGTGTTTCTAAAAGTTCAATAAAAAGTTTAAAAAGTTAGTAAAACCTGATGGTTTGTTCATGCCAAACAAAAGCTTTTGTTATAAGGTGGTTTTTCTACGAGAAATTACGGGGGAAGCAGAGATGGCTTTAATTAAAACAATGTAAAATGGACTGTAAGTGATTATTTACATATGGTTTGAAGTACTTATGGGAGGAGTAGGAAGACAGCTGGACAAATATTGAACACTATCAGCTTCTCCCTCCTTTAGGACAAAAAGTACTCACTCTTAGCTAATTCTAAGAACAAGTATTATTTGAAGAATTACCAATTATTTCTGAAGCAAAGCTTAGTCATCAACTATGAAAAAAATACCAGAGTATTTTTCTATATATGTAATGAATTCCAAATTTCCTGAACAACGGGAATAATTAAATATTTTTGTACTTTATGAGATTCAGCACTAAAATAACAACAGAATTCTCAGAAATAGGGGCTTTCATTTAGAATAAAACACAAATTTATTAAAATCCCCTCTTAGAAAATGAAGCTGAGCAGCTCAGGGATGGGTGATGGACATTTCACAGGGGTAACCTGAGGAGACAGCAGTATGTGTCTGCCCAATAAACTGGTCTCTTAAATCAAAGGACTCAGTGCATAAGTAACTTTATGAGGGAAAAGCAAACATGTAATTGCCAATAAAAGCCTCACCACACAATTGATGTGTATTGTTCAAAAAACAAACTTCAAACCAATTATGTTTATTTGAACAGCAGCTGATGTAAACCTTCCACCCTCAGCAGTGAACACAGTGAACCTGATGGGGTGAGGGGCTAGGTTCACACTCTGAGCACAGCTCCAGGTCACAAAGTGTCCTGAAAGCTTTCCAGGTGACCTGGATATGCTGTGGCTGAGGAGCTGTTGGTTTTGTTATCTTCTTTTCTTCGATTACAGCCGGGATTAATTGCTCGGGAGACGCTGTTTCCGTGTCTGGACTCAGATGTTTATTAATTCTTATCTGTGTTACAGTCTCACAGGCTGTGAGTTCTAGCTAACAAGGTAGAAAATGGCTCTCTATCTAACTCTTTCCAAGGTCTTTTAAGCACAAATGAACCAATTATGAAATGACACCTGAATTATTTTTACTTTTAACCCAAGAACCAACCACCTGTGGGCCACAATGTGGATTTTTCTATCCAATTATAAAATCCCACCCAGACCCATGGAGAAGAAGGTGAAAAAGAAGGACTCAGCCAATGCCCTAAATCCTCCATCTTGCTTTATATCTATTACTATATTCTAAACCCTTAAACTCTAAGTTTCCCACCCTGTGACATCACACACTTCTATCCAAACTCCACACCCACAATCCCAGTGCTGTCACTCAATTTTGGGAGCCTTTTGCACGGGCTCAGGTCAATGCAGTGTTTGCTTGGGGGTCAGTGCCTGTGAGCACAGAAATCTGGAATTCTCAGTGCCCAGGGCTCCAACAAGGAGGCACAGGGTGTTCTGACACAGGGATGTGCTCATCACCATCGACCTCAGCAGCTGCCAGAGCTCTGGTGCCACAGGACGGCAGGACACGCCTTGGGTAAACAAGTCCCGTCTCTGGGAAAACATCCCCTGCCCCAAAAGCTTTTTCAAGCACCCATTTGTGAACAGTCAAGCGTCAGCATCTTGGTGGTTAATGCCCTCCATCAGATCCCAGCCCAGCAGCAGAGCTGAGACAAGCCAAGTGCTGCCCAGCTGGGCAGACAGCTGCTCGCCAGCACTTGGCCACCAGCACTTCAGCCAGACAAAAACGCCTTTCTTGGGAGATGTGACTTTACAGTCCTGCAACAAGGACTGCAATTCAGTGCCCAGAGGACAACAGAAGACTTGATCCTTCCCACATGAACGATCTGAAGAAATAAAGCCTAAGGCAAGCTAAGCTTTAGCCGTGTTTTTCATGGAGAAAAGCCTAAAGGTGCTAAACTGAAACACTGATAATAAAGGAGATGCTGAGTTGTTTCCTCTTTGTGAGGTGTCTCTCTCACTACTTTTGCACCGAGCGAGCCAACATGAAAAGCTGAATTTTGTAGGATGAGGAGAGCCCCCAGCACCCACAACACGAGGCAAAAGCGCTTCTCCTCCCTGCAGTCCCTGCAAAACATCACTTTGCAGAGGTAATTCATAAACGGTTTAAGCCTGATGTGGAACTCACCTCATGCAGGCACAAATACAACAATAAATTACAGTGTGCACAGGGGACAGAAGGCAGAATATCATGACAGAAATAGCCCTGTCTCCATCATTGTTTACTGTTTTTCTTTCATTTTCATTTCAAATACACTTTAGAGATAAGCATAAAAGACTTTTTTTTTTTTTTCACCCCCAGGTCAGGTACAATGAACTTGTGCTGAAAGAATTTAACCTTGTTCTCCAGGAACGCTACAAAAACAAAGTTTTCCTCCACTGAGAAGAACAGAAACAAAACCATAACTTTAAAACTTTAAAATCTGGCTGCTGTGGGCTGAGCTCTCCTGTTCCAAAGCCAAACCTTGCTCATCCTCACCAGGAGCACCCAACAGTTACAGCCCAGCACTTCAACACCTTCTTCAACATCTTTTTTTTCCTTTTGTCCATGTCAATACATGCAAGATTATGATAACACAGACAACTGATAGGATCAAAATGTGAGGATTTGGGAAATCTTTTTAAGTTGGTTTTTGGCCAGACAGCTCCTTCCACAGAAAGCCACTCAGTGAAATACTGAGGTTTTCCCTTAGTCATGAATTATCTGAGACGTAAATTCAAAAATAAATCTTTATAAATTTCCTAAGAAGCAAAGGAGCACAACTCTTTTGCTGGTTTACAAGTACAACATACATTTCTGTAAAGGAATATTAAAAATATTACCTTGATGAAAATTTTCCCTCATTTTGACCTATGTATTTCCTGCTACTTTTTTTTTTTGAATTCTGAGTATCAGCAGGGCTGTTCCCTGGCATGAAACTCCCTCACTCAAGGAGTGCACAGGATATCCAGGGAAAGCAGTCTAGAAGTTCAAGACACAGAGGTCAGCAGGCATTCATTCCTGTGGATTTATCCCTGGTGAAAAAACTCCACAGACAGTGCTGGCTGCTTCCTGCTCAATGTTACCATTGTGAGTGATGCTTCAACCTTGAATAAATGCTTGCTTTTTAGAACACACTGACATCTTCTAATGAAACAACCTGGATTTAATTCTGTCTGCCTTCACAGCCAGTCCCTCCTGCTCCAAACACCACACAGTCAGCAACTGGATACACAACAGTTTCCTACAGTTTTGTAAGATAGAATGCCTAAGTAATTTTATTAACCCTATGAGAAATCTTTCACACTGTGATGGGTATTCACTGCAAAAATATTGAGGTGATATTAAATTTCAATTATTCTATATTTTTAAGATATAAAGATACATTTGTTAAAGATTAATAAAGGCAAAACAGTCTCAGGCAAAAGAAAGAGAAAGGAAAGCAGAATGGAAGAGTTTTAATTGTTTTTGCAGAAGTGTTCACATCTTTGGTTGAAAGTCTAGAAAACTACTCAGAGCCACAGAAATATTTCTGGGGGCAACAGCTGATCAGTTGGTGGATGAAGACTTTGTTCCATTTAGAGCATTAGAGGAACAAATTCCCTCTTTTTAAAAATCGATATAAAAGTAGTTTTCCATTATTTGTATAACAACCCTTATAACAGCTTTTATAAATGTGCAACCCTCACCAGAAATTGCACTCACCTTAAATTTCCTTCTTTTAAAAACTGAGAAGTCAAAGCTCAAAAGGCACAGGAGGGAACAGGACACCAGCTCTGGAGGGGAACAATCAGCAAACTCTCAGCTTTTACTTAAGGATAACGTTACAGGCACAGCTATTACAATGTCACCGAGTTAACAGGAGACAAACACCTCACTAAAAATCCCTTTCACAGCAAACCATTGCTTTTCACCCCTTCTCACCACTGGAGACAAAAAGATTAAATAGTTTGACCTCCCAAATGAGGCAGGAGAACGCTGCCAGGTATCTGTGGTTTTGGAGGGATCAGCAAAAGATGATGATGATGATGAAGAACAGTGGATGGACAGTGAACACATGCATCGGGTACTGTGAAATATGAGGTTTATTTTCTTGGCAAAATTTAAAAAGTTCAATAAAAAGACAACAGGAGACAGAGATAAAGCAAAGGGTTAAATGGCTGGGTGTTTGGCATTTAGTTAAGAGCATACTTAATATTTTTGGAGATTCTTTAAAATACTTTTTCTACTACAGTAGCTTGTGTATTTATAGACTATTATACATATTTATATTTTTTTATAAACTAGTCTATATACTCTAGGAACTATTTTGTATGGCTCTTCTTTGGGTTTGTCTTGGTTGTGGTTTTGGTCTTTCTTTATTATAACTTTTAGTTTGGGCTTGGGTCTATTTTTTCTACAGATGGCAGGTGCTTATAGTTAACATGCCAGCAGTAGAGTCCTTATTATATGTTCACTGGATGTTATTTTAACTAAGTAGACAGTTTAATTGTAAGTATAATTATATATTAACTATCCTATTACTATTTTAAAGTTTTGTTAATAGGAGAAATAAAAACTATATTCATACAGTAAAGTTACTCTAATATTATACATATAATATTTATCTTAATATCTGCAAAAAGCCAATAATATAGCATTTATTTTTAACAGGTACCACAAACAAACTTCTCTTTGCTGCATTAGTAACTTGGAAGGTGGCTTTTGGAGGTGCTGGCTGAACAACCAACAGGCTTGCACAAATATTTGTGCAATAAAGCACAAACACTGAGGAGTATTCACCCCAAGCCCCGGGAGCTGCAGTGCTTAAGGGAGTTTTTGTCAGGCTGGATCTGCCCTGGAATCCACCCCAGGCTCTCTCTGGAGGAACCTCTCCCTCCCCTGACCACAGAAAGAACCTACAAAGACTCAACACACACCATTCAGAAGCTATTCTGACTGCCAAATATTAGGTGGGGAATAAACCTTCCCAGATTTATTGTTACTCCCTGGAGGCAGCCATTTGAATTTTGTGTTTTCATTCTGGTCACGTTAATTTTGTATCCCCCTAGGGAAAAGATCTCTTCCAAGGATACTTGGGATACAAGCTCCAGGAAACTGTTCCCACTACTAACAAATTTGAAGAAATAGCTCAAAGATGTGTACCAGGATCCATAGTACAGAGGAGAAAAACCCACCCTGCTTGCAGCTTGAGACTCTGTGGGTCCAGAATGAAGCAGTGCCATGTCTCAGGAGAACATGTCATTGATGTTCTGGCACTGAACTTGGCAAACACATACTCTCCTTCAGCCGCCGGCAGGAGGGGGAACAAACTAAACCCTGAGTAATTGCACTCCTTTCACCGTAATTCACTTTTTTTGCCATCATCCCAAGCCCCTGTGTGGCAGGAGAACAGGCAGCCCAGTGTACAGAGGCTATGCTAGGGAAGATGAACATCACACACAAAAACTGGAACTCAAGTCCTCATGGAAGGAAACAAACCCCAGCAATATTTTCAGAATTCCTGCTGTAACAACACCTCTTTGAGGCAGCGATATTGCCCCATTTCAGCTACATCCTCAGTGAAACACAAGCCATTAGCACAACAGTAATTCATCACCTCGAGCCTTATCTTGCTCTCTGGACTCTTTTTTTCAAAGAACAAAGCCAGCCTTAGAGACAGAGCTTCAGCTGAATGAACACAAAACCCCGGGGATTTGCCTGACCTCAGGGAGGTGTTGCAGGGATCAGCCCCAGGAGGAGCCTGTGGCCTTTTTGAAGTAGGAGAAAAAAAAAAAAAATAAACAATTTTGAATCTCAGATCCTGAGATTAATAACAAATAACCCTCTCAAAAATCAGTAGAAGTCCCCTTTTACTTTAGATGCCGAAAACCAGTCTTTGTCAAGCCAACACAACAAGTTATTTAGATATAACAGAACCAGATTTTCTGTGTTTCGATGTTTATATTGGTAAAAGTTCTCCCAGAAGAAAACTCTCCCACTCAAAGATTTATTTCCAGCCCCTGCCCCAGTTTCCCAGTAAGGTAATTTCTGCTGCTTCTGGCCACTTGATCCTTATGTGAGCCATGAATTAGGAGAAAAAAAAGGAACAATTATGGCAGGCTTATAGTTTGTCATTAACTTGTTTTTTTGCTTTCTCTAACTTCCAGCCCCTCAAAAGAAAGCTTTTTTTCACTGCTGGCATGCTTCAGGTTAGGAAGAACTAGGAATTCCAACCTCACTGGCTTAGAGACAGCACAAACCCTTGCCAGCACCATCCCTCACAGGATGCTATCAGCTGGATCATGGTGCTAACCACCCTCATACCCACAGGGAGGAGGATTCTGCTGTTTCTTGGGCTCCAATATGGTTCTGGAATCACAGGGAAGGGAAATTACACAGCCCTGGTGCCACAAGGGATGTCTAAACATAATTCTGGGTTGGTTCTGCTCTTCCACCTGTGGCCATGGTCTTGGTTCTGCTCTTCCACTTCTTGATTCTTCTGTGGGCACAGCCTTGAGGTCCGTGTGCAACACGTTTTCCACATTTGAGAAAATCATTTCAAGCCCAGAACAAGACTGTTAAGAGTTGCTTCCTGACCTTGTTGAAGGCCAGGGAAGTTAGGAGAATATTGGTTTGTATTTCTGCTTTCAGAGAGTTCCTTACCAGTGCTCATTTGAAAGCCAGGTCCAGAAGCAGAGCTCCATTTTTATTTGTTTTCAGCACTTTTACTCAGGCAGATTCCCATGTCAGAAGCTGCTCTCATGCAGCTACAGCTGTACAAAGGGGTAAGGTGCTGACAAGCACTAAACAAATCATTAAAAATTACTTTCTTCTCGGGTACACAACATTGACATTGTAGTGGGGATTAGATATTCCTCTTGTTCCAGCATCTTGGAATCAAAGCAATTAAAAAACCCCTTACAAAAATGATTTGACAAGTACATGCAGGCAGTGTGGCAGTGTTTAAGATCACCATGGTACCTGACTGCAATGCTGTTCAATGATGACAGTGACAGCAAGCCAGAAATCTGGAGGTTTTTCAAACAAGATAAGCTCCAAGGCTCCCTTTTAGATCCTGATTTCCTTGGGTGGAAAAAGAAAGGGGAGGCAAGTGCACCAAGAAAGATGTGATGATGATGATGATGATGATTGTGTTGGGGGATAAAGCAACTCCAGGCTGATGCAGCTTCCACTAATAAGCAATTCAGAGCTTTACAAGCAGCATGCACTCCCTCCCTTCCCCTTAAAACATTTGCTTAATATAGGAATTATTAGAAATTAAATGCTAGAGGAGAAGCAAAACCTTTGAAGATACATACATACAGGACAAAAAAAGCATCTTTGTAAGGTTAGGATTGTGCCCATCCTTCAGAAGAATAACATATGGGATTAAGCCACAGAATCACAGAATGGATTGGGTTGGGAAAGGCCTCTGGGGTCATGGAGTCCAACCCATGAGCAAACACCACAGGTCAGTCAGACCATGGCACTGAGTGCCACAGCCAGCCTTTCCTGAAACACCTCCAGGGATGATGACTGCACCACCTCCCTGGGCAGCCCATTCCTGTGCTTTATCACCTTTTCAGGGAAGAAATTCCTCCTAAAAAACTCCAGCAAATACCTCAAGAAAGAAGTCAACGGCTCCTCCCAATTTAGTTCCATCAACAAATGTCCTTAGAATCCCTTTAAGACCTGTGTCCAAGGTGTTTATGGAGATGCTGAAACCCCACTGGTGACAGGTTGTCAGCCTGATGTCACCCCATGCTCTGCAAGTCCCTGAAACAACCAGATTTCTATCCTTGCAGGAACCTCAGAAGAAACACTCTCTGGGTATCTCCAGGGCCTCCTCCTCCACCCTGGAGATTTCTCTCCTTGTCAGTAATTGATAATTTGCTCCTGGCACACCCACACACAGCAAGTTGGCAGGGCTGCAGCCTTGTGAGTTTGAACACAAGTTTCCAAAAAAAAAGCCCATGGGCATGGATGTTTGTGAGGGGGTGAGCTACACGAGTACCTAACACATTGCAGTGACTCAAATGGGAATATTTCAGAGCTAAGAAGGAAGAGGAGACAAAGTGAAGAGCAGAAAAAGCCAGGAGAGCTTCTTTTAGCCAGCTGCTTGTGCAAAGGGAAGGCTGCATGTGAAACCAAACACACTGAGAATTTATCAGGGGGATGAAGATGTGCTATTAGCTCTGGAAAGTGGGGGTTTTTCAGCCCATAACTTACAGGGCCACAATGGCAACTTCTTTAGTGGTGTAACATACCCATGAGTGAAAAATGTTGGGTTTTTTTCTGTTTAGGTTCTTATGTTATTAGTTTAATACTTAAAAATACCCTGGCAGGACATGAAAATCTCCTTGTGCTTAACCAGAAATACAGACTGTACATGTAAAGCACTTTGCTTCAATAGAAAAAAGCCCACATCTTTTCCTCAACATGACTCATTGTTTTTCACCTGATTTGTCTCTAATTAGTACCAGCCAAGTCTGAAGACTAAACACAAGCCTGAGAGATAAAGGTTTGCTTGTACAGAGGAGCGTGAAACCATGGACAAAACACATCTTCATAATTTCAAGTGTAAGAGATCTCCATGTCCTTGCTTTCAGCACAAAAAGTCATGTTCCATCCACTTGGGTGACCCAACCCTGGCCTTCATCAAAAATACCATTGAGTATCAAAAGGATGCTGGCATTTGGATTTACAATGCTCACACTGTGAAGCATGTTTACCACTGAGGAGAGAAAAAGAAAAAAAACACTCATTTCCATGTGCAATGGACCCATTTGTCTGTTCTGTTGCTAGAGGACACGAAAGAACTACACTCACCCGTTGAGATGTGAGAAGAGAAAGAGAAAGTTTATTTTGGTTTGGGGTTTAAATAGGGCTTGGAACTTGATCAGGGATTGGGAGACGAGAG
This sequence comes from Illadopsis cleaveri, assembly GCA_013399915.1. Taxonomy (NCBI): domain Eukaryota; kingdom Metazoa; phylum Chordata; class Aves; order Passeriformes; family Timaliidae; genus Illadopsis; species Illadopsis cleaveri. The sequence goes on along the minus strand of VXBB01013603.1, from coordinate 33,628 downwards.
TAACACCTCTCTGACCCCAGTAGTCAACTTAGAAGTTCATTAATTTGTTCTTCCCCTTGGAAGGAATGTGTTATTTACCAAACATCAGCCTTTGTTTTTCTTACAATTGGTGAGAAAGCTCCGGTCCAAGAATGCTGAAAAATCAGAGCGACGCTGTTCTCAAAAATCTATTTTCAAGTAAGGCCAACTCACAATAAAGGCCTAAAGAGGGAGATTAGTGCAGGCTACAAACAGATGACAGACGAGGTGAGAGGGGGAGAGAGGAAAGGATAATGACCCTTTGGTTTGCTGATGTTCAGTGAGGCATCTGAAGACTTCACCCGGCACGTGCACAATCGATTCTCTCCGTAAATCCATCCAACCCCTTGACAGCCAACATCCTGTTTGGAGCTGGGATTGCCACATCATTCACTGCTCCAAAGGGAAGAAACCATCAGGAAGAAGCAGCAGTGATGTCCTCACATGTCCTGTCACCAGGCTGAGCTTCCACTGCTCCAGACTGAGGGACAATCTCACTGACAGTGGTGTGCAATGTCTTCATTGCAACTGCAGCTCACTTGAAATGCAAACAGGCTCCTTCCTTCCCAGCTGCCCTCTGCCCAACTCTAATCAAGTCTCCAGGGTAATAAGCCTTGTTTGTGTTCAAGTGCACCTCAGCTAGCAAAGCTGGTTCTCAGCATAATCATCACTGTGAACAAAACTTTACAGCTTAGCTACACAAACCTGCCACATGAAGCTCATTACTTCAAATATATTAGAAGATGCAGGTGCCAAGTAATTCTTCTGCACTCCATCTTTGTTTTTAAAGCTCTGTTCACTAAATCCACAGAATTTTAGACAAGGAGTTTCAAACAAAATTTCACTGCTTTAAGAAACTCCAAACACCTAACCACACACAACCATAAGAATACAATCTATTCACAGCTTCCCAGAAAAATCAGCTGTGCCACAGAGCAAGAAGCACCCACTGTTTCCACAACACAGCACTGGGGCTCAGCAGGATAATGTAAAGCAACAGCACAGGGAGACACCCTGCAAAAGCTGAACCTTCCCCAGGACAGCCTCTGCACCCTCCTGTGCTCATGGGCAGCTTTCATTGGGACACTTCATGGTCCTTTGCTGTGCTGCACAACTCCAATAAAGGAAAAAAACCCAGTAGCTCTGCTGATACAAAACAAATAACCAAATTCAGGAGTGAGGAGGAAGCCAAGGGAACAAAAAGGTGGAGGAAAGAGGGAGAACAGCAGTCTGAGGGGCAGAAGGGAAAGGAGGAGAGGCAGAAGAAATGAAAGTAGAACCAGCAGGGAAAGGTAAGAGGGAAAAGAGGCAGAAGAAATGAAAGTAGAACCAGCAGGGAAAGGTAAGAGGGAAAAGAGGAGAGGCAGAAGAAATGAAAGTAAAACTAGCAGGAAAAGGTAAGAGGGAAAAGAGGCAGAAGAAATGAAAGCAGAGAAAGACATGAGGGAAAAGAGGAGAGGCAGAAGAAATGAAAGTAGAACCAGCAGGGAAAGGTAAGAGGGAAAAGAGGAGAGGCAGAATAAATGAAAGTAAAACCAGCAGGAAAAGGTAAGAGGGAAAAGAGAAGAGGCAGAAGAAATGAAAGTAGAACCAGCAGGGAAAGGTAAGAGGGAAAAGAGGAGAGGCAGAATAAATGAAAGTAAAACCAGCAGGAAAAGGTAAGAGGGAAAAGAGAAGAGGCAGAAGAAATGAAAGTAGAACCAGCAGGGAAAGGTAAGAGGGAAAAGAGGCAGAAGAAATGAAAGTAGAACCAGCAGGGAAAGGTAAGAGGGAAAAGAGGAGAGGCAGAAGAAATGAAAGTAGAACTAGCAGGAAAAAGTAAGAGGTAAAAGAGGCTGAAGAAATGAAAGTAGAACCAGCAGGGAAAGGTAAGAGGGAAAAGAGGCAGAAGAAATGAAAGCAGAGAAAGACATGAGGGAAAAGAGGAGAGGCAGAAGAAATGAAAGTAGAACCAGCAGGGAAAGGTAAGAGGGAAAAGAGGAGAGGCAGAATAAATGAAAGTAAAACCAGCAGGGAAAGGTTAAGAGGGAAAAGAGAAGAGGCAGAAGAAATGAAAGTAGAACCAGCAGGGAAAGGTAAGAGGGAAAAGAGGAGAGGCAGAATAAATGAAAGTAAAACCAGCAGGGAAAGGTAAGAGGGAAAAGAGAAGAGGCAGAAGAAATGAAAGTAGAACCAGCAGGGGAAAAAAATCCCACTAATATTTTCTCCAGTGGCTTACAGAGTGTTCTGCCATTATAATGCATGGAGCCATTAAATAAACTTCTTAGCCCACAGGGAAATGTTCTTGTGTGCATACAGGAGGCCCAAGCCAACATTTGTCCAGGTGATAACCCACCCCAGGCTTAGTCAGAGGCACCTGGGGACTGGTTTGCAGGACTGATGTCCATCAGTGCTGTGGCTGCACTGTCAGAGATGTTCCTTGGCAATACCACAAAGGCTCTGCACTCTGGGAACTTGGGTTCAGGGTTTTTCACACCAGCCACCAGAATTAATGGAAATCCTCGTGTTTATGTTCTCTGCCTTCAGATTGTATCCTTGAAATAGGAATTAAAATACCATCATAACTGATTTTAAGTATTCATTTACGAGATTTTTATGGCAGTAAGAGGGATTGTGTAGGAGTCTCCACAATAATAAATACTATTGAAATAAACTACAATGAAATTAATAATTTTGTATTCAAAGCACAGCGAAAGCGAACATTAAACAAAGAGAGAATGAATGAAGAAGACAAATTACTTAGCAGCACCCTTTCAACAAACCTCTTATTATTCTGGGCAGTGAATGAAACAGAGTCAGTGTGGGAGAGAAAACAAACACACAGGCAGAGGCGAGCAGAGGGCACAGAGGGAAGGAGGGCGTGGAGGAGCAGGGAATGCTGCCAAATGGGGAATGCGGTGAGGCAGCAGAGGGAGAGGCCTGGTGACAACCCAGCCCAGCCCTCTGACAGGACACAGGGCTGTNAGCCTTCCCAAGGCATCAGTTGGACACTGCTGTTGCTTCCTAGGATGGGATATGATGAGCCAGGCTGACCTGGAGGAGTATTTAAGTCACATGTAAATTCCTGGCTGGCAGCAAATCCCACACTCCCTGTTGGCACATAAAAGCACTGGCCACCCTCAGCCCTCTGGCCAGGAGCTCTGTGTGCTGCCCCAAGGGAAAGGCAGGAGCTGAAATCTCTCCTGGGAGCCAGAAGAGTTTGTGGAGAGCTCTACACGGTGTCATGCAAACAAAGGGGCAGAAGGAAGGACCAGGCTTGGAGCACAGCATCCCACCTCTCACAGCCCCTTCCAAAAATCCTCTTCAAAAAGAAATGCCAGAGAACAGCAACATTTGAAAGAAAGAACTTTCTTTGAAAGAAAGTACTGCCTGCTAAGAGCAAAAGTCGATGGTTTAGGATAAAATACAAAGGTTTGCTGAACACAGTTTTGTTACCAGGTAGCTTCTGCATGAGGATCACAGCAAGCCAACATCTCTCAGATAACCCAAAGGCCACTGGGATGTTCCTCAAACTAAGCTCTCCTCCAGCAGCTCTGGAGAACACTCCCCTTCAGAGGTGAGAGGGTCCTTTTGATCTCCAAGCTCTGTGCCTGGAAAAACAAGCCTTTTCTTCACTGCCTCCTTCCCCAGAGGGCAGCTTCAAGCTCTTGCAACTGATCCATTTGTCCATCATCTTTCAAACCCTCACTCTCAGCTGCAGGAATTGTCTTTCTTCTCCCCCAGCATCCACCCAGCTTGACTTGGTGTCCTTGCAGAGCAAAGAGGCTCAGTCACACCTCACATCCAGACCATGACATCTCTCAGTGCTCCTGGATCACAGCTTATCCATGCTGTTAACATGGATAACACCAATGCAAAGCATTTGGTCTGCTTAAACCTGTAAACTCTTCTGCTCAGTAAACTCAGTGCTTGTTCAATATGACTTTAAAAAAGAAACTCCTATTTAAAGAGGTTTTCTTTACAATTTCATTTATAACTTGAATTAATTTTTAGGCCAAGAGTTTTGGTTTAATGNTGCCAGAGAACAGCAACATTTGAAAGAAAGAACTTTCTTTGAAAGAAAGTACTGCCTGCTCAGAGCAGAAGTCGATGGTTTAGGATAAAATACAAAGGTTTGCTGAACACAGTTTTGTTACCAGGTAGCTTCTGCATGAGGATCACAGCAAGCCAACATCTCTCAGATAACCCAAAGGCCACTGGGATGTTCCTCAAACTAAGCTCTCCTCCAGCAGCTCTGGAGAACACTCCCCTTCAGAGGTGAGAGGGTCCTTGTGATCTCCAAGCTCTGTGCCTGGAAAAACAAGCCTTTTCTTCTCCTTCCTCAGAGAGCAGCTTCAAGCTCTTGAAACTGATCCATTTGTCCATCAANCTCAGATAACCCAAAGGCCACTGGGATGTTCCTCAAACTAAGCTCTCCTCCAGCAGCTCTGGAGAACACTCCCCTTCAGAGGTGAGAGGGTCCTTTTGATCTCCAAGCTCTGTGCCTGGAAAAACAAGCCTTTTCTTCACTGCCTCCTTCCCCAGAGGGCAGCTTCAAGCTCTTGCAACTGATCCATTTGTCCATCATCTTTCAAACCCTCACTCTCAGCTGCAGGAATTGTCTTTCTTCTCCCCCAGCATCCACCCAGCTTGACTTGGTGTCCTTGCAGAGCAAAGAGGCTCAGTCACACCTCACATCCAGACCATGACATCTCTCAGTGCTCCTGGATCACAGCTTATCCATGCTGTTAACATGGATAACACCAATGCAAAGCATTTGGTCTGCTTAAACCTGTAAACTCTTCTGCTCAGTAAACTCAGTGCTTGTTCAATATGACTTTAAAAAAGAAACTCCTATTTAAAGAGGTTTTCTTTACAATTTCATTTATAACTTGAATTAATTTTTAGGCCAAGAGTTTTGGTTTAATGCAAATACAGGTCTCTCACCCAGCAGCCTGCACTTCTTTGGCTGACAGTTTAATGACATTCACTCAACTACACTTCCCACAGAGTAATGGGAAGTGCTGCATTTCTTTTCTGCTTTTGCTTCCTAAAAAATGAAGGCTGAGGCAGTTTGCCTCCACTGCCCTGAGCTGAACAAAGTGATGAGGTTTTATCCACACCGCTCATTTGAGAGGAGTTGTCAAGCTACATGAATCACTAGGCAGTTCAGACAGAGGGTGGAATCTATCTCACCAAACCTGAGGCTCCTAGAGTTGACCTAGTAACGCCTGCCTTCCTTTGGAGCCCATATTCTCTGAGGGAATAGCCCAAGGCAGAGAGATTTATCATTCCCCCAAGCAGCCTGGGTTTCTCCATCTCCTCTCTGGTGAGCTCTGGGGACCAGCAGGATGCAGACAGGGCTCATTGTTCAGCTCAATCTTCAGGGAGAAGGAGCACGTGAATCACCACCTCTGTTTCACGTTTCTCATAGCAGCAGCTATCACAAAAGCCAATTCTGTCAAGTGGTGTGTTTGTTCTCTTTGTGCATAATCACGATGTTTGTAGGCAGGAACAGGTTCCAGTCTAATTAAATCTGATCAGACTTGAGCTTTCTCCCAGACAGTTGCACTTCACAGCTGTCTTGGAGCATCACGGTGATATTCACTGGGAAACATGAGAGTTCCATTTCTGTAAAAGCAGGAGCTTTACAATTAGCTGCAGATAACTCCAAAGGACTGCTTAGAGCAGAAATGTAATTTTCTTTAAGGAGTTCTTGGTCCTGACCATGATGCACTGCACTCATGATCTGTCACACCTCATTACTTCAGAGCAAGGAAGTCAGGCCAGTGTAACTGGCTCTAACTGGATATGTTAGAGACTCTCCTCAATGCTGAGTCCTTTTAAAATGCTGCCTTCCAGGCTTTCCAAAAAAAAAAAAAAAAAAGCAATTATCCAACTCATTTTCTCAAGTCCTGTGGTGTATTTACAGGTTAAATGGAATGAAAATTTTTAATAGTCCTTAAAGCACAGCTTCACTTTTGAGGGCGATTCAACAGAAATGGAATCAATTGACTGAGAAGTTTATTGCCTGTAAGCATTCAAATAACACTTCAGGGGTTTAAAAAAAAATCTGAATATTATAGCAGCTTTGCATGTACAACCAAGATTCAGAAGATGTCTAATTCTAATTCCAGCAGTAATTTGTATCTCATTTAGTTAGGCCACTGCAAATTAACTACAGGGCAAGCACATCCCTGATTTGCATTGGTGCAGCCTGGCCATCTTTGAACAGGAGGAAACTTTGCTCACCTTTTACCTGCCTATCTAACTCCCCCTGATGCAGTCTGGGAACTCAAATTACAACACCACAATCCTCACTAGGTCTCCACTGATGCAATTTATTACAATTCAATCATCAGGAAGGTGACAATGTGTACAAGGAGCACTGATTCCCAGCACAGAGGTGCTTTGCTTGTGTATGGTCAAGGTAAAAAGCATCACAAAGTTATTTCTGTACCAACAAGAGGTTTAATACTCTCCTTGTGATTTAAAAGGGGAAAAAAAACCACCCTGAAAAATTGGTATCAAGTATGGCTACTTCTAAAACTGGGACTGTATTTCAAGCATTTATTAACCAAATTAAGCATATGCAATTTAAATTATGCTTTCCTTGTCATATTAACATATTAATGAATATACATCAGTGAGTTGAACTAAAAATATATTGAAGATTTGCATGTCTGATTATCTCTGTGGAGTTTTGCAACTGACAATTTGAAAGGAGGACAGAAAAAACCCCCCTTGTGTCAAGGTCTATGCAAAATTACAGCTGCAAGAGGTTTCTTAATCAAAGGATTGTCTTGTATCTTTTGTAAGTTAGAATCTCTTTCTAAATGAAGGGGATTTGCTCCAGGAATTATGTTCAAAGTAGTCATTTCCTCAAGTAGTATATAGGACAATGATGGCTTAACCAAAAGCACTTGCCAGTGATCTCCTCCCAGCCATCTCCTTTCAGAGAACAGCAGGGAAACTCATGCTTCAATCCCACTGCCTGGGTAAGGATTTTCAAAACAAAAACCAAAAAGAAAAAAAAAATTGGACCAGATGCATGCAAGGAAACAGAGAAAGATATTTTGAGGCTGAAACTGTCAACACCAACCAACTTCTTCTAACCACTGAATGAAAAAAAACCCCTGAACAATAAATGAGTTTATTTGTTAAAGCTGTAAGTCAGGACTGTGTTGCTGTTCCCAGACTTACAGGATCACTTCAGGCAACTCAGCCAAGCTGTGGCTCAGCTCATCACATCTCCCACTAACACCAGACCAAATAACCAGGCAAGCAACAGGACCAGTATTTCAGTGGTGTTTCCCATGACTGCTGTCACAAATCCATGGAGCTGAGAAACCTTCTAGAAACAAAGACTGTCAATGCTGTTCAAGTACCAAGATTCCCCTGTTCTTGCAGTCAGTGCAGATTCCCTCCTCCAGATACCATTTTAGATCATTCCTATATCAGATATCTTTCCCATCCTTCTCCAGATGAGCTCTACAATACAGAACTCATCCAACAGTGTCTCTCATTTTCTATTCCTCCTCCATTCTTGGAAGAAAAATTGGCACTTCAGAGAAGTTACCCTCAGCATTCAAGGAGAGCTGCTTCATTTCTGTTCAAGAGATCACTAGCTGGAATTTAAAATGGTGGCTCTTTCAACATGTATGCTTAAATTGGCTTTTTTTTTTCAAGGCAAGGCAGAGTTCTCAATTTCTTTTGCTCAATTTTGCCCCCACCCTGTCCCTTCAACAAATCAATCCACATTAAAAATAATGTGGGGGAAAAAAAATAGAAGAGTGGAGAGGGAACAAAAAAAATTTCCTTTGAACTCACTCAGCCACTTTGAGCTCCATGAACTGGGGGCAGCACAAGGCTCAGGACAAGCAGCAAAGGTCAGGAACTTTTCAAGTTCACCTCAGAGCAAGGAAAAGACCTGACACCAAAACCACCCTCACAAACCCATGTGTGATCTTCTGAGGCAGCTCCACTTACTGCCTTTCTTTCTGTCTATATTTTGACAGGGTGAGGCCAACATAGCAAGGAGCAGACAAATCCATTTGATATAGAGCTAAGTGAAAAACCTGGGGAAAAAAAAAAGCTTTGTTTCCTACAGTCTTCATTCACTCCCTTGGGAAAGGGCATGAGCCTCTCCCAAAACTTCTCTGCTGGCCTCTAGAAGTCCCCAGGCAGCACTGCTGGTGATTTGTAACAGCAAGAGGAGTGCAGCAGGAGTGAGAACCTGCTGTTATCCAAACAGGGTGCTAGTATTCCAAACATCTCACATGGTGATTAACTGCATTTCTGAGCAGGGAGCTCACAGCACCTCGGCTATCAGCTCCCAAGGACAGCTCTGCACACCACCAGAATCCAGCTACCTGTGGAATCACTCCATCAAAGCTTTGGTAAACAGAGTGATAGGAGGAAAAAGGAAAAAAAAAAACCCAAACTGATTATCTTTTTTTCATTTTTAACGTTTTAGAACCTCTAGAAGGATGAAAAGCTCTGGTCTGCAGAAACTAGAATGGCAATGAAAAGATTACACTGAGAACCAGCCATGAACTGAAAGGATTTTGCTTTGCCACCGTGGACTGTGTTGTTTCTTCTGTTGCATCAATTCTTGCACAGCAAAAATTGGCATCCACCTTTTATGGCAAGTATATAAATATATATAGATGCACACATATATTTAAGACAGAATAAAGAGAATCCAAAGGATTAAGCAGCAAAAAGCATGTAATGCCCTACAAGTGTTTCTCCCCAGTTATGTGCCAGCTTTCTCCTTTTCTATCTTCTAACACCTTCTCCTGCAGTAGCTCTTCCTAATTAAAATAAATTAAGAACCTGTTCTTACTTACACCCTGAATGCCAACACTCAAGAGATCTCAAAAGAGATCATGACAAAAAGGATCTGGAAAGCACTGCTCAGCAGCAACGTGGCACAGTGTCAAGAGGGGCAAGGCTGGCCAACTGGCAAAACAACAATTTTAAATGTATTTGGCCAGGCTAGGCCTGTAAAAACAAGATGCTTTGTCAGCCAATGCAGTGGGCACTTATGTTCATAACAACTCCTTTTTTTTTCTAGAAAAAAAACAAAAACAAATTCCTTGCCAATACTGATCTCCAAGTCCTCTGAAGAACTGATGGACAACACCACCAGAGCTAAGATGCAAAGAGGCTTTGATTTGCTGTATACAGGCTCTGCAGCAAAGAAATTTCCCCTTTTGAGATGTTTTTCGAGAATCATGCAAACCTTTTGATTTCTGTTAAAAACCTGCTGGTGGAGATTACCAGTGTTGGTCCTTCAATGAAATTTTGCCTCAATTCTAGACTGGCTCTGCTGCAAGGTCATGCAGCCAAAATGGTGCCAGTCTGCACGTGGCAAATTGAATTCTGTGCAAATGCAGGGCTTGAATTTGCACATTTGCAGACACCCCCCACACAGCCCCAAGTCCATGGTGGTGGGGAATTGCACACAGTGGGACTGCCTGGGATTATTTGCACAGCAGTAATGCAAGTGTCACACAGAAACTGCTCTGCCAACCTGCCTCAGACAGAACAATTCCTTTGGGGGGATGGGGGAGATGGAATTCAGGGTCTCTGACTTTGTAGAGCCAACCCCAAGAACAGGGATGTGGTGAAACATTTTTCCTGGGACAATTTTCAACAACCCCAGCTGCCCCAGTCCCAGCCTGGTTGCAATCTGCCTCTCAAGGCTGCAAGAGATGCTCTGGAGGACATTTCATCAAAGCTATCCCACATTTTATTGCTGTGTGTGAATGCCAGATTGATGTTAGATTGCAAAATATTTGTTGTTATCATTGATATCATAAATAACAGATTCCAAGTCCTCTGTCATAATGTGCAAGACCTGAGAAGGTAAAAATTTCAAAGGTCCAGGACTGAATGTGAATTTTAGCAGATAAAAGGCAGTAAATAGGCATCACTGCTGGCTCCATACAGCTCACCTTCAATTAATGCAGAATTTCCCCTGTAATACCCTGAGCTCAGCTACAATCAAAATTACTTATATCTCAGTTAACTTATTCTATTTAATTACTTCAGCAAACCCAGTTCCAGAGTAAAGACAGGGAATAAATGAGTATGTGGGCACTTGCACATCCACAGGGCACAAATAAAGCAGCATGGAAACTGTCAGCACTACTGATTACAGAATATCCTTGCTTTGTAGAGGAATGTATACATGAGGTAAAAAATACTGTCAAATATACCCAGTGGAAAAGTGACAGTTTGAGCCAGACAGTTATTTAATACCTGCATTTAATGCTCTTATCTCCTTAACACACTTATTACACTTCCACGTCCCAAGAACCACAAATAACAAAATTCTCTTCTTGCTCTCCAAGCTTTTCTCCACTCCAAGAAGGTGACAAAAATTGTGGAAGTGAAGGACTACAGAGAGTACCACGCAGAGGATTAAGTAAATAACTGAGTTGAGTCAGTCAACTGTGTTCGTTTCCTCTGTGCTGAGTGACCTGCTGCCCTCTCCATTTTTTATTTGCTTTTGCACTCTACTGCCCTTATGTAACTGTTCCCTCCAGCTCAGAAATTTCCAAGGTGAACAAAAGCTCAAATGATTACATTCAGCCACAAAGGTGATTTTTTTCTAACTGACTTGGACTTACCACATTCTATCATTTTAATCACATGAAAATAAGCCCATTGGGGTTAAGTTGATTAATTTGGCTTCTAAACACCTGTGCCTTCCCATTTTTGAGTGGAACATCATTTCTGATGATGTTAATAGCTAAAGATTGAGATAGATTATGACTGGAAAGGAAAAATGGTTTGGTGGTTGCTTTTCCTTTTCCTCTTTGCAGGCCAGGCTGGTGTTATTTTGGTTTGGGTACATGGAGCTGCTTTTCATCTCCCCGTGCATTGCTTTGCCCACACTGATATCCTACAAAAAAGCAATCTGCCTTTTCATACAGATCCTTACATAAAAAAGACTGGAGATCCATTATCTGGGGCTATTTTCAGCCAGATCTCTGAAAGCAGCCTGACCTGGAGTCACACAGAGGCAAAGGCAGGAGCAGCCATAATCCTTCCTCCCCATGGCAGGAGTTTAGTGCTGATGTTCTCTCGGTCTGACCTCTCTGCAGCAGCAACAGCCCTGGCTGGGGATAACTGCAGCTGACAAAAGCCAAGAGAAAAATGGCTTGGAAAAATGCACAAAACACCACCACATCCTCAGCAGAGTTCAGTCCCTACTCCCAGCATGGGAATGAGTTTTATAGAAGGGAAATTTTAAGATTTTTTAAAATTACATCAGGAAAGCATGGTTATGTGTGAATGTTAAAAATAAATGTAATTTGTTTGTGGCACAGATGATAGAAATTTCAGCCTAAATTTGTGCAGATATAATTAACAAGTCAGGAAAAAAAAATCATCTCCCAGAAGTTTACTTTGAGACCTACTTCACTCCTTCCTAAGGCATTAATTAAATCTTTAGAGACATTGCAACTAAAAATTGATGAAATGTTAAGCTCCAGACCTTCAAAATACTGGTAGCATTTTATCTCCTATACATAGCACATGACAATTGTCTATACTCCTTATGAACTCTTTCCACATGTGAACTGAGTGAATTATTACCTGAATAATTATTATTAGAAGTATTATTTTCTCTGAATTCCTAGGGTCTGGCAGACAGTAGGTAAACTGCCAGCTGACAGTTCCTCCTTTTTCAGCATCAGGTATGCTGCTGCACTGGCAAAGGTGCACTTCACCCAGCAAGTCTTTTCATCAGAAAGTATTTTAGCTTACTGGGGAGAGTTTAAAGTGACAATCAAAATACAGTCATCAGTATCAAATATTAGACTTTCACTCAAAAGTCTGTTCCTAATGCTTGCCTGTACTTTAAAGAAAAACACTTGGGTTTTTTGTGAAGATACATATCCCTGGTGATTTCAGAGCAGAGAAAGTATATGGAATGAAAAGCTGCTGTTTGCCCTTTAACTTTGAGAGAAATTATCCTCATTTCTTACCTTGTATGGAGCTTCTGCTATTTGCTACATTGTGGTATTTACTTACTGTATCTCATTAACTCTGTCAGGTAGATGCTTTTAGAAAAAGAAAGAGAGATACAATATTTTGGGAAAAAAGCCCTTTAATCCATAATCCTGTAGAGATTATCTCAGGTCTTTCCTGCAGAAGAATCCCAGCTTCATGTTAAACCAGGGCAGAAAATACTCTTTGAACATAAAACATGCTTTAAGATCCAACAAAGCTCCAACAGAAGGGATATTACATGGATTACTGGCATCTTAAATACTGAAAAAAAAGTATTTGGTAACACTCATTCTGTAAATAAGTTGAAGCAAAAAAAGCCAAGAACAAATTCTCAGTTAATCTGTAATATCTGATCAGTCTCAGACATCAAACTGCAAAATACATAATGCTATATATTTATATAAAGAAAAACTTATTGGCAAGTCAGCCCACAGGAAGAACAGAGCCCCAGGGGAGAGGCACATCTCAGGAGGAAAACAACACCACAAAGTCCAGAAAAGAAGTTTAAATATAATCTTAGTGCCAAGCCAGGGTGGCCAACAGACATGCTCAGAGAGGGAGAACAAGATAAAAAAAAAGGACATAACCAAGGGGACAGGTAGCTCTACATGTTTTAAGAGAAAGTCAGCAAGGTAGATAAAAAACCCAAGAGGATAAAACCATTGTGCCAAAGAAAAGATGGGCTGTTCAAATGGAAAAAATGAACCAGCAGTGATGAGCACCAAATATCACAAGATGAAGGTAAATGCAGGCTAAAGTGCAACTGCTTTATCATTTTATTTTTAGTCATATTGTTAAAGAAAATGGGCTTTCAAAGCTGCTGGCTAGCATGTTCACCTGCCTTTAATCTCAATACAGATCTGCCAGGATCTATAACGACTACAACACCAGCACAAAGGAAACTTTTAATGTTGCTGTAAAATCTTTACTGAAGAAGAGTTCAAACTCCAGTTTAGAGATCCTCAATCATATTTTTCCAAGTTCAGAGCACGGTATTTTCAAATGTTCCTCATTAGAAGTGTTTTAAAGAGCACTTAGGGAAAAGGGTTCATTTTTTTCTCTCATCAGCAATGGCAAGGCTAGCAAGAATTAATGCATGCAAGTTGTGATGGATTCTCAAACCCAGAAACACCTCTCTCCAGTCAGAAAACATTGACAAAATTTGACAAAATTCACATAAACTCTGTGTAGTGGCATTTACAAAGCAGTCACTTTCAGTTCCCCATTCCCAACCACATCAGGTCTCACACACAGAGTCTTCCCCTCATGAAAGAGCTGACTGACTCAAATTCAGAGGAGACAAGCAGGAAGCCAAGTTATTTATTGAAGCAGAAGGAGCAGATGCTCCACCAAGCAGCCTGGCCTTCTGCTGGGCAGAGAACTAAACCCAAGCCAGAAACACTGAGAAGAATCAGAGTGACTTCTGGAAAGGTTCATTTTCTACAGAGCATTTCTTTGCTTCTGTGGAGCCATGAAATATTCATGTCCATTCATCACATATCAATGCATTTGTGTATTCCCCTGTTATCATGTGTCCAAATGAAAACAGTCTGCTGTGAATAATTCACTCCTGAATCATCAGTCAGCTTTCTTCTTCAAAGCCACATTTTCATTATTCATCAAATCCCATCCATGGCTGACAACTCCTTAGAAAATATGTTCTCTGCTAAACTTAAGAAAGGTACCAGTATGTATGTATTTGATGTACTACAAAACTTGATAGTTAGAAGAGATGTGCTAACAATTAAGTAAAAATAAAGACTGTAAAACATGACAGTTTCAAGTCAGTGGGCTGGATCCAGTGTGCAACAACTCGTTCAACCTCCTCCAATCTTTCCAAAAATCCCCAAACCCCTTTCCCAAAACTCATCCCATCACAGCAGCACACAGCCTGATGCACAGTGCCTCAACCCAAAGATTTACAGCAGAGAATGACTTGAATCCACAGCTAAAGGCTATGTGAAACCAGAGCTCCTCAGAATAAATGCACATTGACTCAAGTGGTGACAGTGCTAATTACTCCATGGCTGCTTTGGTAAGTACCAGTTTAACTCACACCAAGTGTCAGGCTGGCCACAGCTCACTGGTATCCTTAGGGAAGGAGGCAAATTCTGTTTGATGGCAGTCCCAAAAATGCATTTACACAACCATTTCCCTTTGCAGCATGAAGGGGCATGGCTAAAATAAATCATTTGGATTTTGTTGTGGGCCTCTTCGGTAAGAGATATTATAGTGCCTGAGAAATGTGTGTTCCTCCTCCATGTTCACATCCCCTGACTCTCTCTGCAGAGGGTGAAAGAAATATAAATGTCCTTGCTGCTTGATGTTACTGTAAAAATCCATTACTGGGGAAAAAACAGCTTCAAAACAGGAGTCACTAACTACATAATCCCCTTATGAAACACAACAGCAATTCTGAGTTAAGGATGCATTTTTTAATGGATGTAGGTATTTCTCCCATTTGCTCACTAATGTACTCAATGTACTCACTACACTCTGCTCCCTGTAACCTTTTCATATAAAGCAACCTTTTCCCATTTGCTGCTTACAGAACACAATCATTTTCAATCTCAAGATCCTGAGCACAAAACTCCACTTCTGTGAGGTCAGGAAAAAACCTGAAGCCACACACCATGATTGTGTTGGTCACAGCAGAGATCCATGAGTGAAAGCTCAGGATCAGCTTCCACTGGCTGCAAGGAAAGGTGAACTATCAGCAGGACTCCAACAATCCCTTCTGTCTCTGCAGGATCCCAGCTCACATGTGTGTTCATCCTGTGGCTTAGTCACACAGCTGGAATTCAACCATTCCTATGCACAATGTATATTCCAGGTGTGTGCACATATCTATGGATTGAAGTATTCCTAGTTCAGGCATTCTTGCTACTAAAATACTATAAAATACAAGGAGCCTTGCTAAATGTTAACTGTTAACATCAAAATGCTCAAATCAGCTCATGGCATCATTTGCAGTAGCTGCTGCTAAGAAATGAGGTTTTAAAATTTCCTAGAACACTGCAGAGAGAAAAGATACCAGATTGAAACACATTTCCTGTTAGGAAACAACAGTAAATGTGAAGGTGGGAAGCTGTGCCTTTAGCTGCACATTCCTATGGACTATAAAGATAAAATAAGGAAGGCAGTGTTCAGCACTGACAGAACTATATATATACAGATATCTTTCAGGCAGATAAGGCCAGATTACATAATGTGACAGGTAATAAGGATGTAGTGCTAACATAAGAATGGGTGTTATATAAAATAAAATAAAAAGGAGTCTTTCCCCTCACTTGTTCTAAAATGTAATTTGTGAACTTTACTCTTTTCCAGCCCCTATTTTGCATATTGTAACTAATTGTAGTGTCGAATTAAAAGGAAAAAAAACCCACTAATTGAATTTGCAGCGCGTGGTATACAAACGGAATTATAAGGTCATGTTTGATTTCTACATCCTCTGATTTTTCAAGCTTAATGTCAAAGGAGCTGTCAATACATATATGAAGCTATGAGAAAAAAAAGAAACAAAAAAACCAAGCAAAAATTGCATTGAGCAGCCAGAATGTTTCTTTGTGTGCAAAGACGGAGCCCAGTTTCAAGCCCATTAAAGGCCCAGTGGTGATGAATCAACATGAATTCAGCAACAGCTACCATGCCTCAGTGCACATGTACCCACACCAGGTTTAGACATTTTGCAAAAGGAAGCTTACCTGCCCGTTTTTCCCCAGTTCCATCTCAACTATTGCAACAGGAGTGTTTATCTGATCCGTGTGCCTCAGCTGTGCCTTCAGGTCCACTCTCCAGTTCATGTTTTTCAGGCCGTGGTCCCAGCGGCTCTGACTGATCAGGCTCTCGTGGATTTGAGCCCGGTGGTTCTTCCAGAATTTGGCAATGACTGCAGCCTGATCTGCTGTGATGCCACCTTGTTTTTTGGTTTGGGCAGTGAGGAAAGCTTCCAGCTGGTTCAAATCCATGTCTGCTGAAGCAATTGACTGTAGGAAAAGAAAGGGAGTAAAAGGGAAAAGCTTGTTTAACTGAGGACTTAAAGGTCACACATTCAGGGTTTGACAAATACTGGATTTTAAAGGGGTTGTACAAACAAACAAGGTTATGCAAATAACCTGACACCTTTCATTAAAACTCAGTTTGCAAGTGCCCACTATTTAGCCCAGATTCCTGCCCCACAGCAGCTGGAGGGGAGTGGGCTGGCTCCAGCAATTCCCTTTGGGAATTCAGCCCTGGTGTGGGATAGCAAGGAGGCTTCTGCCTGTCTGCTGGCCCTTTCCTCCCTGTGCCACGGGCATTCCCAAATGATGGACACTGCTACAAACACCATGTCACTGCTGCTCTGATGGGCCAGGGAACAGGAATGCTGGGCTGAAACAAGTGAAGGGACAGCCCAGCTCATTGCAACATCCCCAGTTTCATCTGCCACCTCCACACCACACACAAGGAAGCAAAACTGGGAAATGCTGCAGCAGTAAGAGCATGAGTCTTTCAGGGGAGAGTCAAACTGCAAAATGCAACTGGTTTTTTTCCATCTGTATTATTCTACCCATAAGGCACAAAATGCCTTAACAATTCAACTCCAGCTTCTTTTAGAGCATTGGTGGACTTTGTCAGGTTTTATTTGTATTTTGCAATGGAGTGGAAAGGGTCATTTACTCCTCCAAGAACGGAGTGGAAGGGATAATTTACAACAGAAATTATTATTATTCCTAAAAACCCCTTTTTATATAGATATCCAGTTTTTCCACCTACTTTTTCCAGACTGATAAACCCACAGCCTTGCATTTGCATTGCCTAAGTGGCAATAGCTGCTACTATATATGGCCAGGAAAGGAGGATGGGAGGTGAGAAGAGGAAACAGTAGTTAAGTTTCCCCATCGTCATTTCAGGCAGATGCTTTTGTTTCACTTTCACACAAAATGGATGGAACTTCCTCCAAGTGAACACAACATCTCCAAGCACAGGCTGACACAGAGCACAGCAAGGGGAAGTGCAGCCAGTCCTTGGGATTTGCCTCGATTTCATCTTCCTTGACGTGGCACTGCTGCATTCCAGGCATTTGGGGAAAGCACAGCCTCATTCCTTTAGCCAGGTGGGTGCAAAACTGGGCACTGCTCATCTAAAAACTGAGGTGTTTGCAGTGGTTTTCCACAAGGCATGAGCTGCCTTGCCTTGCTTTCACAATAGATCAGCTGCCATCTGTTATGTGATTGAGAAAAGAAATGGCAATCAACACTACAAGTAAACCCTCAGTGTATTAAGGCTCCAGCTTAATAGGAGCATCTGTGATTTAATTCTAAAATCTGAACTGCCTAGTGCACCATTCTGGCTTTTCTATAGGGCATTTGGCATATTGGTACATACTGCTTTGCTTGATATCAAAAATATTTAACCTAAGAGGTAATTATCTTGTACTAACTCATTATGCTGGAAGTGAAAACAGCACTTCTTTTCATTTTCAGAAGAAAAGCTATTCAGACTTACAGTCCTTTCCTACACTGTCGACTAACAGTGGTGTGGAGTGTTTTCTGCCTTCATGTTTTTCACACTCATGTTTTTCACAGCAGCTACTGCTCCTGTATCCCTCCTGTGCTGGCTCCTGTGACAGTGGGGAGGAGTGCAGGTGAATCAACAAGCACAGACCCCAGGACGTTATGCAAGCCCTGTCAAGATCAAGTTCAGATGCAGACTGTCTCCTCAGCTCAGCTGTGCAGAAAATTGCCTTCTGTTTTATTCCTGTGCAGAAAGCAAGAGCACAAACTGTGTCCTCTTGCACTGAGGGAAGCAAAGGTGTCATGGCAGAACAGCTCATCTGTGTTTAATGTGACCCTAATGCAGGTTCATGGTGATACCAGGTACCCCTTTTCTAGGCTTGATTTCATAACCTTCCAACACTCAAAAAGAATCATGGAATTTTTTTTTTAACCTCACTCTCTTCACAACAAGCCTTTTTGCAAGATGCAGCAAGATTTCTGGCAGTGCCCTTCTGAGCTGATCAAAAACTGCAGGCACAAAGTTCCTTATTGTGCTTGACACGTGACACAAATCTGACTTTGCAGTGTATCCAGATGAGGAAGCTTATCACCCAACTTGAAATTTTAAGCATAAGGAACATAAAATAATATTATTAGAGCACATACAGGACAGCTCAAGCTGGCTATTTGGTAAAGATCATCAAGAGATTGACAATTAATTAAGGTCTGGTGTGAGCTACATTTAAAAACTCTGCACCTTTATGTATTGTAAGCATCCTGATCTAGTTTGGTACCAAAAGAGTGCCACATAAAACCAGGGGAAGGAAACCACATAGATAATTAGCCATCATTTACACCTCCCTCACACACACATGTGCACACAATATGGATGGTTTTCTACTTTACACATAAAAGAAACGTTGTACACAGCCAAGAACACAAAAGGTAACAATTACACTGTATTTTGGCAGAGTATTTATCAGATAATGTATACCTTACATAATATAGCCTTGTAATCCATCATTCAGACCAGAAAACCTCTCTTCTTGGAAACATGACTACTACTTAAAAATTCCTTTAAAAAATTTAACTGGAAGTGGGTACAAACAATCAATATTCTATATTTTGGTACAGCTGCATGAAGATATTAATTAATGGAGACATGTTTTCTTTGAAATTCCTCAACAAATCCCTCCAGCTATAATGGTTTCCAAGTCACATAAGAAGAGTAACTCATTTTAGTATTCTTTTTCATCTCAACTTGGAAACATTTCACTGTGGACAAAAAAAGAAAGAATATTTAAAGTCTTTGCTGATCTTCTCGGTCTCTTGTTGCATGAACACTTACACAATTCATTCTTTAAACAAATGTAGTTCTACTCCATTGCTTATATGAAGGGCCTCAGTTCAGAATTTTCTTCAGCTTGGGGAAATGTTTTAATTTAACTTGGCAAAAAATTCTATTTCCAGTCATACTCTGCATAGCATTACAAACAGTTCTTTCTATTACTTTTAACAATGTTCATTTATTACACAGAATATCAAATTACAGTGAATACATCTGATTGATCTTTCTAAGGATTGATTTAAGTTAGAACACGAGTGGTTCTTCTGTGCTTCTAACTAGAGACAGATAAAATATATCTGATTATGAGTCTCCCTCTCATGCTATTAAACCATTGTTTCTAGTGACACATCTTATTAATGCCAATTACTTAGTCCAGCCAGACCTTAAAGTGCAGAATAACTGCCATACCTCCAGTCACTGTACTGTTAGTGACACATCATTATGTTATCATTACGTTATAGAGACTTTATCCCCTCAGCTAATTTCAGTTTTTGTTGGTAATCACAAGTAATTTACCATTCCAACATAAACATCTTTAACAAAAAGCAGGAAAGTTCTCTTAAGGGTTTATAGAATCACAGCTGTTTCATGACAGTGCAAAATGTAAATTAACTTTGACTCTTCACTTAAATGTCTAAGTAAAAAAAAACCTATTTCAAAACTAGAGTCCGTAAGACAACACCAAAGAGTATTAAAAATTTCCTCACATTATGTATTTTGTGATTTGATAAAACACACTTTTTCTTTTCCCTCCTAGAAAGCACAGCTGATGGACAATATGTCATGTTACAAGCACACAAGTCCTGCCCTCAATACTTTCATTTCCAGAGGCTGGGCAGATGCTTTTGAACAGCAAGAAACAGTTTTGGTCATCCTGAATTCTCCTTATGTTCTCCTTCAACACGTACCCAACTATGCCTTCAAACACAATTCAGCCAATAAAAATAGGACTTCAAATACCATTTCCTTAATGAAACAATATTTGATAATCTGGAGAGTTTCCTATTAGCCTAATTAGATCCATCAGACATGTGCCCTGGTACACAGAACAGGAAAACAGACTTCATTATCTCTTCTGAGAAATCAAGGCTGACAAGCATGCAATACTAGGGAGAAACAACAACTGGTAAAACCCACTGGAAGAAAAAAGAAGGCATTTCACTCTCAGAAATAAAACACTGCTTGTCAACCATCACAGAGGAGCTCTAAGAGCTGGACATAGCAGCATTTCCTCCAGCTGCCCCTCACAACTGCAGCACCAAGAAATCCCAAGCTCAAGGAAACAAACAAACAACAAACAAAGGAACTCTCCTCCTCAGGCCTGTGGGAGGTGGGGTAAAAGGCTGTTCCTGCATCACAGCCCTTCTCATCCAAGTGCTTTTACAAACAGAAGCCTGAAAGCCATTTCTCAGAGCCCAGGAATGCATGCAGGGAGACGTGGGGGCAGCTGCAGGCAGCAGGAACATGCCAAGGAACCTCACTCAGCTGAACATCTTAACCACACAAAGCCCCTTCTGGGTAACACCAACACGGATCTCCATCATTTGTCAGCCTCAGGAGAAAACATTGACTGGATCTGGGGGCAAACAGCAGCTCAGAGCAGCACAGCAGTGCTGTTCATACTTGTCAGAGTGTTCCTCTGCAAAGAGCAGCTCCTGACAGGAGCAACCCAACATCTTCCCAACCCTGTGGTTTCTGGGTCTTCCTTTGTCTGGAGGAGCCTGATTCTCCCAAGGGCTGCTGAGATATCCAGCCCTGGAATAAATGAGCTGTTCCCACAGATGTTCCCTGCATAGAAGGTCAGAAGACTTTCCCACGTTTCTGGAGACACTGGAGGTTTTCAACTAGTTGGTGCCTCACAAATACTGTTTATTACAGTCCAAGAGCTCTCCTGAGAATCAGAATTAAGATAAAATTAGATACAACAGCCTGCAGCCTGTCTGCACTTGGAAATGGTGATCCATCTTTTGGGAAAAAGAAAAACCCCAGAACTAAAGGCCTCTACACTCCCCACAAATTTCTAGGTGAGAAATCACAAGTGACCTTAATACATTTAATATTTCTACCACAAAGTAGGAAGATTTTGACTCATCTTTAAGTCTTCATGGAATCCATGAAAGATCACATGAATCCTTTTATTTACATTCCATACCATGTCCCAATATTACTTTTATTTGCCTCTTATGGAGCTGTAGTGAAAGCTAAAAGTGAAATAAAACAGTTTGCTAAGAGAAAACAACCATGGAACCTGTGAACCATTAAGAGCTCAATAAATACATATTGTTTAAACCCTGTAGCTTGCTTTTTTTCCTAGTATGTATCAGGTCTTCTGCAACAAGGATTTTTTTTATTCCAACCTTTTGATTCCTTGCCAAGGAGGCACTCACCAGGCCAACAGAGGCTTGTAAATATTTTTGCATTTGACTTCTGATTTTCATCAAGCTTTCTTCTTGGATGGGAAGACTCCCAACACACAACACCACAAAAATTACAGAACTGCTACTGCAGATGGGAAAAATGTGTTTGTGGATGATGAAGCTTCAAGCAAAATTACATCCTTCCTGTGCTCCTGATCTTATTAAGTTTGATTCCACACAGACCTGTCAATTGG
The DNA here is from genome assembly GCA_013399915.1 of Illadopsis cleaveri. Classification (NCBI taxonomy): domain Eukaryota; kingdom Metazoa; phylum Chordata; class Aves; order Passeriformes; family Timaliidae; genus Illadopsis; species Illadopsis cleaveri. The sequence continues at coordinate 12,165 of VXBB01013603.1, read as the reverse complement.
GCACATGGAAGGAAAAAACCTCTTCTCAATGGGTCATTTCCATGCTTCTTCACTGACTCCTCCAGCTTCACCCCCACAATTCCCAGGCTCCCACCAAGTAGAAATCTCCTAAACTCCTACTTTTATTTTTTTTGCATACAAGCTCACCAAACTACGTTCTCTGTTAAAATGACTTTTTTTTGCTTGACAGTTCAATCACAGGAGAGTGAATGCTCGGCTGTTTTTCACCCAGCTTACAACTGAACACAAAAGAGATCTTAGCATTAAGTTTTAAAAGCATGTGAAGATTTTTTTTTCTCCCTCCTGTCCCTGCCAGGAGCCTGGGCAGCTGCCAGAAATGACCTGTTTGAAGCCACAGCACCATAAAATACCGCTTCCTCAAGTGATTTGGAGAAGGTGTCATTTTTCTGCGGTGTGGAGATGCAGCTGATGACAAAGGAGGATGAAAGGCTGATGAGAACAGGCAGCCACCAGAGGAGCTGCAAGCCGAGCCGTGCTCACATCCTGGAAACCTGCCGGGCTCAGCTCCAACGAGAGGCTCCCCCACCCCAGAAAACATCTTCAGCTGAAGGAAAACTGAGAATCATCGGGATTACTCAGCCTGGACCTAGGCTTTACAGCACTTACAAAACAAAAACAAACAATAATAACAAAACCAGAACACGCCCACCCATGGATAACATCAGTCATAGGTAGATATCCAAATGATGCCTGCAGACTCAGATTATGAGTAGATACTAAAAGCTTGGATCTTAAGCAATAAACATTAAAAAAAAGTACCAGCCCTCCCTTCCTGAGTAAGTTTTCAAACCACTTGTATTATTTAAAATAGAAAGAGGAAGAGCTATATAAGAAAAAAATGGAAAGTGCTTCTCAGCCAGCACAGATAGGCTGGACAGGCTGGAGGGAGATAAAACATGGAACAAAACAAAAGTTCTATTAATAGCAGATATATTTGCAACAACAAGGGTGAAACAAGAGGATTAAAAATATAAACATACTGAAATTAAAACTACAACTATAAATTGTCCAACCTGACCTGTACTCTAGTGAATTACAGCAAAGGAAAAAAACATCCCAGACTTTGCCAAGTGTTTTCTCCCCTCTCAGGTCCAGCTCTTTGCTGTGGCTTAGAAAGCATTTTGCCACTTGGGGTGGAGAGAAAAAGAAGTCACACTTCCAGTAGTCCTTAAACATGCATTACAGAAAAGTTGGAGAGGTTCAAGCTCTTCCAAAATGAACATGGACACACATGTGCTCCCTGAACTCTGCTTCAGCAGAAAGGAGCTGTTTGCTTGGAGAACATACAGATCTTGGCATTATTCAGTCTAAAATGGTTTCCTCTTCAGTCCTGAAGGAGCTGGATTCAGAAGAACCCTCAAGAGAGGAAAGCCATTGAATGGATTATTGCTAAAAACAGAGAGGTAAATAAAAGGCAGAAAGAAATCCAGATAGGACAGAAAATACCAGATGGTAAATAAAAAAATATAAAAATCCAAGGGAGGGAGTAAAAGCAGGAAAAGAGAGACAGGCAGTGACAGTCCTGGAAGTGGTGACATGACCTGTCCTTCCCTTAGCAGACCACGTGCTCAGCCTTTTCTTCTGCCCCTCTCTTCTCTTACAATGAGAGAGATCTGTGTTTATCAGGTTTCTACAATCATTCTGGGAAAACTACTTGCTGCTGTGGACTACTGCTTCATGTTTCAACTCATTTCACTTAGGAGAGTTAAAAATAGAAGCTGGAGCACTCCACATTTTGAAGACACGGAAAAAAAGAGTTGCAGCCCTACCCTGAGTGCAGTAATGGTGCAGACATTAACAGAGTTTATTGGAGCTTTGCAAGCAGTGATCCTGTCAGTGAAAGCAGCACAAACTTGCTTTATTATGAGCCAAGCACAGAAACAGAGTTAGTATCATTCAATTTCTGCTTTTACTCAGAGTACCTTGATGGTCTCCATCTTAATGGTTAACTCAGCTAATCTGTCCCTTGGCTTGCATTTGGACATAAAGCAGAGATGCTCTAGCAGTGAAAAACATGAACTCCATGGGTCTCATCCCTCCACTGTGGCCATCTACTCCCTTTTAGTGCCAAATTCTGACTCCAATTTCTGCTTTCCTTCTTTCCCAGCACTATTGTGCATTCCCTGTTATTGCCACACTGAACAGCAGCTGGAGTTCTGTTGTTTTGATTTTTTTTCAGCCTTCTGATGTTTGTATTTTTGTATTGAAGTTTTTTACAGACTTTTAAGCGACGTTACGGCAACTTGATGTTTACATACCTCTTTAGAGGAAAAAGAATTGACAGACTTTTCGTTTGACCAGTGGGGTCAGAAAGGTGTCAACTTCATTGTCCGATCCCTGATCAAACTCCAAAAACCACATAAATCAAAATCCCAAAGTCAACGTCCTTCTTTTTTGCTCTGACACCGACTGTGTGAGTGTCTGTCCAGCGACAGAGTTCCATTTCCCAGCTGGAAGGAGAAGGATTTCTGCACTCCCAGGCCAGGCTGGGGACACATCCCTGCCTCAGGCACAACCCTGTTTCAGAGCAGTGAATGGACCAGCCAGGAAAGGAGACAAGCTCACAGACTGCACTGCTCCACAAGCAGCAGTGCTCTGCCATCTGCCCCTTCATCACCTCTTTTGACAGCTCATGTTACACGCTGACAGAGCTGGCAGCTGAGAGGGGAGCTCCAGCCACCAGGCCTTCCTTTCAGCACAGGGAAAATGGTTTTCCCTCCTGTCAGCTCAAACACAAAACATGTTCCCCAAACCAGCAGCAGCCACGGGGGCTGTGAACCTTTAGGAGGAGGAAGGAGCAGCAGGTCCAACTCCTCAGCACAGGAATCACACCTGTAAATCTTCCTCTCCATCCCTGCTGCTGGAAAACATCACCTAAGCAGGGACAAAGGCCAAAGCAGGAAGAAAGCATCTCTCACTTTCAGTTGCCATTTCCTGTATCAAAAAAATTATCTTTGCACTAAATATAACTAACATTTTGGAGGGGGAAAAAAAAAGGTAAAGACATGATTAAACAGCTAAGGCATCAAGCAAAGCACTCTGCAATAGAATCCTCTTAAAGATTAATGACTGCTTTGATTACCCCAGTGATGCCTGAGCTGAAACAGAGACTGGATAGAGCTGGAGAACAAAGCAGGGATTTATTGAAAGGCCTCCAGGATNTTTGGGGCTGCAAGTTGTCCTTGGTGTGCAGCAGGAAAAGGATTTGTTTTGTGTCCCTGCTGTGTGCAGAGCTGAGTGACACTGAGTGTGAGCTCAGAGCTGCACCCCTGGGCAGCACAGAACCTGAAACACATCAAAGCTCAAACTGAAGGCATCACCAGAGGGGGTGGCTCTCTATCTCAGCACAGCTGGCCAAGCCATCAAGTTTTCCCAGTCTTGTAGGATCCCCTCCTCACTGCCACTGAGAACTGCTGGGTGCTGAAAAGCTGCTTTGAGATTTCACATTTTTAGGCCTCTACTGCTGGAAACTCCAGCAATCAATTGCTCCAAGACACTGCCAAGCTGTGGCATCCAAAAGAATTCAATCAATTTTTCCTGTGGCTTTTGTCTTGTAGTCCAATTGGGAGCTACTCATATTCAATAAACTCCCTGCCATTTGTCCACATTTTCATTAGAGCTTTCTATTCATTACGAGACTTTAGATTTCTTAATGTGTCATAAAATGAACAAACCCACTCTCCTTGCCAAGCAAATGTAAATCATAAATGTACCATTTTTTCTTTGACAGGAAAAGGGAGTTACGAACGTTTTTCTCACTTCAAAAATGTTAAAAAGTTGAGCTAAATGGAAAAAAATAAAAAAGGAATCACAACTAATCCAAGCCCATACAACATTTCTGCCACGTGTGACTGTGTAAAACTGAAAGGTACTTATACAAACAGCTTGTCAGGAGAGAATAAAAACTACTCTTGAAGCAGAAATGGCAAAAAGAGTCTGACAGAACAGCACATCTGATGTGACAGTCTGAGGAGAGACAACAAAGCCGTGTGTAAATGTCAGACAAGGAGTAAAAATCTCTGCTGGTTACTTGCCTTTCACACAGATACTGCTTCAGTGTATCTTCAAAACACATTTCATAATCCTGGCATCACAGTTCACAGAGACTGCAGAGAAAGGGAAGGAAAAACTACCCACCAATCTGAGGTAGAAACCTCTTGGCAGAGATCCCAAAACATCTCAACCAGAAAAAAAATTTCTAACCTTATTTGGGAAAAAAAACCCCACAGAATTCACTCAAACTATATTTGTATTGCCACTTTTTATTGTTAGGAAAGAGATGTGGAAAAACATGTATTAACATATGCACAATGACATGATTACAAAAATATTTTTTAAATAGTTATAAAAACTCTTAAGGCTAAAAACTGTTTGGACAAGTTGGCTATTATCTCACATTTTCTCTGAATAGGATATTTTATGTCTTGTTTTCATGAGATTGTTGCAGTCTATTTTTACTTACACAAAATCACATATAAACCAGCATTGTAAAGAGGTAAATGTACAATATGTCAAAGGATTAGAGGGATAAAAAAATGCATTCCAAGATCACTGTCACCTTTAAAAATTAATCTTGCAGTCCTGAAGCACAGCAGATAAACAGACATTGAACTCCACTGGGAACTGAGAATGAGGAGGGGGTCCCAGGCTTGCTATACAATTCTAAAACCGCCAACTTTATAAAAGATAGAATACTCTAAATTGGATCTTGGGCTATCAACCAGAACCAGTGCACTGTAAACAAGGCAAAAGGCAAGTCCCACTCACTCTGTTCAAACACTCCAATTTTTAAATCATTGTTTGGCTAAAATAAGTAAAGGAAGATTTGGTTTCCTTGTTTATGACTGGTAAAGAAAATGGTACAAAATTACGGAAAACTACTGTGCTTAAAGCTTCAGGTATTGAGAATACAAACCAAAAATTATTCCCCTCAAAACAAACAAACAAACTGCAAAACAAACACAGCAAAAGCAGGCACACAAAACCAACCAACCAACCAAGCAAAGGCCACAATGAACCCTTAATCCTTCACAATGGAGGCCATCAAGGTTCCTCTCATTCTTACTTATTCTAGAAATTAAATCCTTTTCTTAAAATTCATAGTGTAAAAGCATACCTTTACACTGATAATTATAGAATTTAAACCTAACTATTTTAGGCCCTGCCTTTAAATAAAGGCACTCCATTCACCTTGTTAGAAAATAAATCATCCCTCAGGGATGACCTTGGAGCCCTCCCAGGAAGCTGCAGCTAATCCTAAACCATTAAAAACAAAGGTCATCCAAAGGAAGAAGCCTTGAAGAAGTCAGGTTCCATCATCTTTGGTCACCAGACCAGAAGAAATCCAGAGTACAAGCTTCAAAACTGCAATAATTCCAGCCATACAAGTAGATTCCAGCCACAGCATACAAAATTTTTGGTCTTGTCTGCATTTTTCTCTTTTTAATCAGTTGTTGGATATCCTGCACCCAGATGCTACACATTAGCACAGTCAAAAATCTAAATCACATCATGCCAAGGCTGTAGCTAAGTGTTACAAGGAATGAAAAATTTCAGATGCTCAGCTTGTGAAAAGGTTGAGCTGTAAGTGTCATCCAAATTTCCTTTCCAAACACTAGCTGTGAACTTCACTGACTCAAACACACACCACAGCTCCTGCACCTTTGACAGAGTGCTATTCAATGTGTTAACCACTCTCTCTNTCCTTTCCATCTTTCTTTATGCACCAAATTGAAGACGAGACAGTTCAAATTCTCCCCTTTTCAGAGTCCCACATTTCAAAGAGGAAAGACAACNAGTAGATTCCAGCCACGGCATACAAAATTTTTGGTCTTGTCTGCATTTTTCTCTTTTTAATCAGTTGTTGGATATCCTGCACCCAGATGCTACACATTAGCACAGTCAAAAATCTAAATCACATCATGCCAAGGCTGTAGCTAAGTGTTACAAGGAATGAAAAATTTCAGATGCTCAGCTTGTGAAAAGGTTGAGCTGTAAGTGTCATCCAAATTTCCTTTCCAAACACTAGCTGTGAACTTCACTGACTCAAACACACACCACAGCTCCTGCACCTTTGACAGAGTGCTATTCAATGTGTTAACCACTCTCTCTGAAGAAAGGAAGCAAGAAAGAAAGGTCTATTCTCTGCTCAGCTGTGTGGCAGCCTCACATGACACCAGTAAGGTTGAAATAAATATTTTTACTTTCTTGACACCATCAGTTGGCTCCTGGAGCAAGCAAGAACTAATCTTCCTCCATGCCAGTTGTAAGAGGCACCATATAATAAAAATGAACAAAATTTCAGCATNCACTTTGGGGAATAGGGAGGATTGAAATAAAGGCATGAAACTACATGTGAAGCCTAAGGGAGCCCTTCTCCCTTTTCAAATATATTCCATACAGCATGTGTTTGATGAATATTAATTACCCAGAGTAGAAGCAGTTAATTGGACTAATCATCTTCAAAGGCAAGATCTGACTCCCTGTTCTTCAATCAAAGCAGACTCTTGTTAAGGTCAAGAGGAGCAGTGTGGGGATCCGGTGGGAATAATGAAATTCATTATTATTATTATTATTATTATTATTATTATTATTATATTAAGTATCTCCACAGAATCTGCTGATCACAGACACACACGTGTGTGTAACTGAGGTCATCACACCTGCAGGGTTTGGGATTTGGTTTATTTTTTGAGAAATGGTGTCATTAATGATGAAAATGCTACATACTTGCAGAGGTCCCACAAATGTAACAAACTAAACCACACATTTGGATGGGAAAGTGGGAATCAGCAGGACACCAGGCACTGCCACCACCAGGGAATCCAACTTTACCAGCAGCACGCTGTTCTGCAAGTCCATTAACTGGCAATTAGCAGATTTAAATGCAGCAGGACATTCTAAAGCTAAGAGGCATCAGCCAGCACTGACCTGCCTGCTCTACAAACACCGACCTCCACAAGGGGGGCAAAGCAACCAGATCTCTGCTTGCAGATATCATCAACATTTTATTAGGAGAGAGAGAGAGAGATTTGCTTCTTGTTTGGGCAATACAGAGTCTACCACACCTATTCTAGATCAGTGACTCAGATCTGATGACGTTTCTTTAATTTACCATTTTTCTGTAGCTAATTAAAAAAAAAAAAGCAGCACTGCAAAAGGTCAGGTAAACTATTAAAACTTCAGGTGAGCCATTTTCACTGAGGTGGCACAGAATATCAGCACTTCACAATCCCAGATGGAAGCAGCCTTTCTATCTCCCAGTGATTTACAGAAATCATTAAAGCACTCATTAACTGAACGATGTCACAACGGTGGGAGCCCTCCAGTTCCTGTCTGCCTGGAGGATTTGCAGTTCTAGGGGAGGTTTGGAATGCCCGGGCTCCTTGCTCACACCCTGCTGTCTGAAACAACACCAGCACCTCCAAACCTCACAGCCAGCAGCAGTAACATCACCCCTCACACACCTCCTCAGCAACCACAGCACCAGTGAAAACACTGCAAATGTCAGAGGCTTTAACAATACAAATTCTAACTTTTGCAACTTGAGAAATCAGGAAAAAGTCGTTAAAAAAAATAAAAAACCCCAAACCTGTAACGATGCAGGCACATTGTACTTTCTAGCTGACATACCTAAGCAACAAATTGCTGCTGCAGGCAGTGGAGCACTGATTTTATCTCTCCTGGCAATGTTCTTCTGCACCCAACCTTCCTCTCCACTTCATTGTTCTCAGGTATTTTCCCCCTCCACTTTCTGTGAGCTGCCAGCTGTGCCAGTCCCCTGTGAAGTGGCTAAAAGCCAAAATAACTCACATTAAAAGCAGTGAGAATAGTGCCCATGCACATTTTCATCACTGCAGTACAGCTCCAGCAAACATTACATTTTCTACCCTCCTAAGGCAATGCTGAAAATGCAGGAAAAAAGGAAAAAAAAAAGAAGCAATAACTGTGGGATTGAAGTTTATATGAGAAAATGCATGCTGCAACACCAGACACTGGTGAGCTGTGTTCAGATTAGTGAGCTACGTAATACTGGTGTTTTGCTAAATTAAAAATAAAATAAAGAAGAGGCTAGGATTTTTATTTAGTTGTTCCAGGCACACATCAATTCAGGTAATAATAACAATAATAATTTTCTCATCCATGTCCTATTATAACACTATAAACATTCCCTCCCTCACGAAATTCTGTGCAAAGTTATTAACACATTTTCACCTAGGCCAATAACAAATAGAATTATCCATTATAAGCCCAGACATTCACTGGGGTGAAAAGTATAACACTACAAAGGACACATTTTTGGGTAGAAAATAGGGACACAGTGCTATTTTTCTTTTTCCAGTTCTATGTTTCCTTTCCCCTGCATCAAGAAGAACGAGCTTGCTTAAAAGATTTTATATTTTTTTTTTAGTTAGTAGATGCAGGCACAATTGCAAATCCAAGTGGCAGAAAGCAAGCAGTCTCTCCTGTTAACTTTTCCAAAATTATCTTATCTCAGTCTTCAGGCTGAAGCTGATCCCCCTCTCAGCCTTCCAGAAGTTTGGACACGACTGCAAAGTGCTCCTGAGTTCATTTGAGGGATCACAAGGGATCCGAGGAGAAAAGGAAGAATGGCAGCTCTTTTCCCTCATTAGAAAATGCAAGAAGTGATTTATTTTCCACCAGGTAGCAGGAACTGTGAGCAGAAATGTTCCTGGGAGCAGAAATCCTTTAAAGGGTTTATCCTGCACAGCTGAGGGAACCTGACAATTGTTTTTCTGCTCTGACTTTCCCCACAAGGGCAGGGCCCTGTTATGAAGATGGAGGTGTCTCTTCCTTCTCAAACAAGGGTAAAAATGATTTGGGAACTCCTCTTGAGGTCACAACAGCAACTTCACAGGGAAAGGGCTGCAGTCCTTAGCAGGAGGGTGACAATCCTTAGGGACAACACATTTTATATGCTGGGTATCAAGCCCTTATTATTATTTATATAGTCTGACCAATATTTTACCTTTCACACCCCAGGGTATTTATTACAGATGGTAACTTCCTCAGTATTTGTGAAAAACAAAACAACCCCAAAACCCGAACAAGGCAACTCAAAAATCCAATAGAATAAAATATTTCTGCTCCTCGTGCTGACATGTTTGTTTTTATTTAGCCCGTGTAAAGTTTGTTCCAAAGCAGAGGAGTGAAAGAGGACACTTTAAACCCAGCAGCAAAGGATCCCGTTTAATGAATGCAAGAGGTTACTGCCACCAAAAGGAAAACAGTGGCATTACTCCACACGGAAAGGAATTATTACTGGAAATTAAACTTATGGAGGCAGCAGACAAATGTAGGGTTTTAATCAGGGTAAAATAACCTTTGAAAAACTCAAAAACTCTGATCTCCCCCAGTTCCTCAAGGTTTTGCAGCCTTGAGGGACAGGAGGCTGGGAAGGATGAAGGCAGAGGGAAAAAAAAATTAACATAACAACATTGAAATCGTATGGTTCTACCAGGGCCAGCCTTCCTAGGGCTTTGTTCTGCCTGCCAGGATATTCCACACAACAAATCAGATTTTTTTTTATAAAAGTAAATTTAATAAAGAAACACGATTTGGCTACTAAATCAATTTGGCCTTTTAGAAGGAGGTCAGTTGATTTCATGCACATTCAGCAGCTCGATGGGCAGCAAACAGGTGCAAGAAGCAGGTCATAACATCTTTTATAAACAAACATAAACCCAGCACTACACTCTATATAATCCAGGGGAAGAAAAAGTTAAAATTTTTATTGCTACAGTAAACATGATAGAATTTTGTGGCTTTGCACAGGTGGAATGCAGAAGGGCACTGGGAAGTCCTTCACTTTATTTAAGCTCAGATGCAGTGAAACCAAGAGGTTGATTTATGCTCCAGATCTATGTTTACTGCTTAGAAGACAGCAACTACCACACCAGTGAAGCCACAGGGGCAATGAATCTCCCTGCTTCTAGACTTTCTGTTGTCATCCTGCTGTTTGCTCCCCTTCCTCCACCACCCAGAGGAGGAAGGAAAAAATAAAACCACCAAAAAGGTTAACAGACATATTTTTTTTTCCCCCCCAGCTTTTGTAATTTTAACCATGCAGATTTTTCAAAACCAATTAAGTATCAAAACGGAATAAGTATGCTCAGAAATTCACAAGGAAGGGAAAAGGCAGGTCTTGCAAATATAAATAAAAAGATCTTTGCTTTTTCAGGTGCTGAGGAGACACCAGCACCCAAGAGGTGTGTCCAAAGACCAAGGTGTTGCAAGCACAAAAGATCACTTCTGAAGCACAGGGTGACACAAAAACCCTCCAGGTTTCAAGTCAGGGAGATACTAAAAGAGGAAGAGAAGTTTAAACCTCCCTATTTCCAAAGCACAGCCCTAATATCAAGTATCTTCCCCCTCAAAACTGGCAGGTGTGAAGGAAAAAGGGCCAAGGGGTTCTTTCAGGATACTCCAGAGCACAGATTCTACAAGGATTCACAGAACTGAGGTGTCACTTCTTTAAGTTACCCAAGCCCACAGACAAAACCAGAGAGCCCTGAAGGAATCAGTCTTTAGGATTCAGCCTCCACTGCAGGTTTTTCAGAGCAGCACACGAATCTGATCATTAAATAAACAATAAATCTTCATAAAGGCAGAAACAGAGAGACATCATCCTCATCGAATCCCAAATCTCTCGATTATATTGAAAACTACCGACCAGGTTTATAAATCTGGCCAAAATCGCCGTGCATTTACCCACAAGGTGGCAGTGGCCACGCAGGGATTTAAAACCTGAATTCTCCCAGAGCCACAGGCAGCTCTCGGGAACTGCACTACACCGTTCACTTGGAACAGAGACCAAAAAGCTCCATTATGGGGAAAAATATCTTCTCTCTCGCACAAAGAGCAGGGAAAGTAAACTGGTTTGCTTCATAATTGGTGGTGCTTTCCCCAAAACGCGGGTTTCCTACAAGAAAACTTCTCAGAAATACCAGGTTGGGATCCCCCGAGCCTTTTCCCCTGCCCCGCCTGAGGGACCGTGATTATTATCACAGAAGCGCAGAGGGAGCCGAGCTCTGCGGGACCCGCACGGCCCCTGGTGACGCCTTAATTTTAACTTTCATGTATTTCAGGTTCTGTGCTGCCCAGGGGTGCAGTTCTGAGCTCACACTCAGTGTCACTCAGCTCTGCACACAGCAGGGACACAAAACAAATCCTTTTCCTGCTGCACACCAAGGACAACTTTCAGGCCCAAAAGCACAAACAAGGGTGGGCTGAAGGGAGGAACAAGCAGGATGGGACCTCACAGCCTGCAGCTGGAATTGGACAATTCAACCCCAAGATGCAAATGGACCAAAACTTATAAAAATATAAGACTTGGTGACC
>VXBB01013602.1:79807-127372 GCA_013399915.1 Illadopsis cleaveri | reverse complement strand
TGGCCCGTTCTTAACAACAGGGACCAGCTGAGGTCTGCTCACAAGCTATAAAGAGCAGGGAGGAGGACTGGAATTCCTTTTCCAGCACAGGCCACCCAAAGTAGCTCCAGGCTGGCATGGTGCCTCGGGATCCTAGTATTGCTGATCTGTGGAGGTGCAAGATTGTGTTAAAGACTTAGTTTAAGACTTTGTTCATGATTTTACAGTTTGTACCCTGTGTTTAAAATGGCTTCCCTGTCCCTTCTTCTTGGTCCCCCATGTTAGTCCTGTTCTCTGTACTTATTTTTAGTGTCAGTTTGCAACGTGTTACTTTTCCCTGCTGCAACCCTCCCCAGATACACCCTCCTATTGGCCAAGGCTTCCCGCCTTAGGCTCCTTCCAGTCTTCTGTTGGTTTACACCCCCTTCATGTCACTCTCCCTCAGACCTGTCCCTTTCTTCGAGAAAGTTCGATGATTCTATGTACCTAATTGGTGGAAATTTACATGCACCCCTCCCCTGACCCGATTATTGGATTGTTTCCCTGTATGTTATGTGAACAGCCATCCCCCGGTTAACTCCCATTGTCCCAAGTTGTACACGCCCCTTGAGCTAGCCCAGTTGAAAATCCCCTGTCAGCCCCCTGTCTGGGTCTTTCCGAGGCTCAGGCTTGGGGTCGCAGGACCTCTCCCTTTTCCCTCAATAAACCAAGTTTGCCCTGCCTCCGAGAGTCCCTTCCTTTGTGAGACCATCATTGCACGCGCGCTGAGGAAACTGCACGGAGGCCAAGAGCCCGGGAGTTTGTGGGGGTGGCTGGGTGAGGGCCACACCGCAACACTGATCCCTCTCTAGCCATGCTGGATGTTTTGGGGTATCTGTGGGGAGGTCCCTCCCTATGCCCAGCTCTTTTCCAAAAGAGCAAGAAATGCTGCAGAAGAAAAAAGATAATTGTGATGATTATCATTCTCCCCTTCAGTCTCTTGAAATAGGGGAAAATACAGCAAAGTTTCCTCCCTGATTGTCTGTGAGGAACATTCTTTCGTGAGCTGGTTCTACCCACAGCAGAGCTCTGGGCTGAACCCAGAGCCAAGGAAATGCCTTATGGCATGCTGTACACTAGGAAAGCTCAAAGTTGTACAGCTTGGGTGAGAAAATTATGATTTTAGAAGAAAGAGATGTTACAAAACTTATAGCATTGAGGGGAGGGCTTTTTTAAATTTTAGTTTAGTTTATTTTAGTTTAGTTGAGTTGAGTTTAGTTTAGTTTAATTTAGTTTGTTTTATTTTATTTTTCCTTGTGAAGTTGTCCCTTTTCCCTTGCAGTCTTTGGACTGCTCTGAGATCTGTCTGGTACTTTCCCTGGTTACCAGGGTTAGGTTATGGGATAAACACTACATTGCCTGCCCACAGAGAAGCAACAGTGGGAGGAAATCCAACTCATACCCTGTCCAAGCTGCTCCCAGGCCTATTGCAGGAGCTGTCAGGGACACAAAGACACATGGGAGACCAAATTACAGGCTCAGAGCAGGAGAAATCCTGGCTGGACTTCCCTGGGGCTGTCAGGAGACCTCGCCAGCCCCAGAGGTCACTAGGAGAAGGCAGCTGGAGCATCTCTCCTGAGATTTTTTGAGCATATCCAGGACCAGCTCCTGGGCATCTGTGCTACACCTGCACTGGGGCTGTGGTACATCCATATACCAGCAACTGGGCAGACTGGGATCTGGTGGGGGGAGACTGGCAGGCTGCATATCTGATGTCAGCTGGGAGAAAAACATAGGAAATAAATACTCTGGTGTTTAGGAAGGGCACAGCAAATCTCAGTGCCAGCCTTGATGTGGTGGGGGGAAAAGATGATTTTGCTTTCAGACAAGCCTAATTCCACTCATGTCCCTCATGGCCATGTCCACACCAGCACCAAAGCGTGTGGCCAAATGTCCAGCCCTCAGTGGTGTGCACATCTCTTGGGATAACTCAGGGCAGCCTTAAGGCGCAGGTGACATAGACTCTTTAGGTTGTGGTCACTTCTGATAGCAGGAGACATATCCATCCCCATAGAGAAAAGCAGCATTTTCTCTTGTTTAGAGATGGAGAAATGTCGAAGTGCACGCGTCCAGACGGTCAGCCCGGTCAGCCCCGGCACGCCTCCAACAGGACCGATGTGTGGGTCCTTGGTTCCACCTAGCACCTAGTCTATGCTGCTATGGTTGCGGTATGAATGAAAGNAGACCTGAGGGACAGGTCCTCCAGTGACTGACAGGGAGGGAAAAGATACATTGGGGAGACAGACAGGGAAAGGTGGTGGGAAAACGGACCAATGGGAAACAGTCTCTGGGCAGAGGGGAGAGGGACCGAACAGAACATGTAACAACTTACAGTTAAAAATAGAACTGGAGAAGCAAGGAGGCCATCTTAGGTACACAAAACTAAGTTAAAACATACAATAAAATCATAACACAAATCCACACAACCCCACAGAGAAACACCTTAAATTTAGTTTTTTTCTTTATGGTTATTTTAATATTGATGCTGCTGCACCATTCAGGGTCCTTTCTTGCTTTCAAGTTGTTTACTCCTCATTCCAGGGGCTGGGTCCCATTGCTCAGCACTTGATTGTGTCAGCTTCTACTAGTGGATTTCAGAGTGGAAAACCTCCAGCTCATTTCAAAGCACAGCCATCGGGCTTTGGGCTTGGCTGATCCTCATGCGCTGTGTTTTAGCAGGTCTCACTTCAGTGGATCCAGCTGCTGTTCAGATATAAAGTGGGAATTCACATGAGGATTGCATCCTTTGACATTAGAGCTTTCCCTGTGGCGCTTCCATAGCTCTGTCCCTCTTGGAGACCATCAGCCTTGGTCTGTGTCCATGACCTATAAGCCCAGGAGTGATGTGGAAAGCTCATGTCTCAGGTGGGCAATCTCACTTATAAAATGCACAGCCTCTTTCAAAAGATTAGCTTAAAAACACGTGGCAAGTGTAGCTGGGAGCCCAGTTCCTCCTCTGAAGGCTGAACTTCTGAACTGTGGATAATTACTACTCTTCTCCTCCCTTTGGTGGCATCTCCTATCTCAAGCTGTAGAAACAATATGTAGGTGCTTTCAAGTTTAAAATAAGTGAACACCTCTCGGTGTAGCTGTGAGTTAAAAAATACCATCTTTGTGCTTGCAGATGAAGAGCCCAAGGCTGAAGAGCTGGAGGTGTGTGTGTTCCCATGTGCTGGGTGAGTCACCAGCAGAGCCCAGGGCAGGGTCGTGTCACAGCAGCTCTGAGCATGAGGGTGATGAAACACTGGAGGGGGGTGAAATGCTGACACAGGCTGCCCAGAAATGGGGTGGATGCCCCATCCCTGGAGACATCCAGGGTCAGGTTGAGGGCTCTGAGCAATCTGACCCAGCTGAAGATGTCCCTGCTTGTTGTAGGGTGGTTGGACCAGAGGGCATTGAAGAAAGTCCCTTCCATCCTGCACCATTCTGTCATTCCATGGCTATGGAAGCTGGGCTGCCAGCAGGGGACAGGGCCCTAGTTTGGGACAAAGCCCCACTGTCCCTGTGCTGCTGGGCGGTGGCACGTTCCTCAAACAAGCATTCCAGCCACGTTCCCTGCAGGAGGACAGACCTGGAGCTATGGGCTGGGATGCAGCACTGTGCTCCTTGTGCTGGGCTGGAGCTGGGAGCTCGGTGTGGAGATGGTGGCGTGGGTGCTGTCCCTGAGCTGGTGACACTGGAGGGTCCCCGCTGGGACAGACCCCCCGGGCCCGTGCTCCCTCCCCGCAGCGGTGGCTGGAGGAGGGCCACGCCTGGGTGACAGAGGCAAGCCGGCGTGTCCTGCCGAGCAGCAGGCAGCAGATGGCAATGTCGCCCTGCCGGAACCGCAGGGATGCAGGGAGATGCTTGCTGTGCTGACAGAGCACTATCATTTTGGAGACAGGAGACAAAGCCTGGTGGTGGGTCCAGCTCCTTTAGCAGAAGCCGTAGGGTCTCCGGAAGCGTTGGGTGTGTGGTGGAGGTGTTCCTTGGCTCCGGGCTACTGTGGCTCCCTGCTCCTCACGGCCACCCAGGCAGGACAGGTGAGCATGGGAACAGGCAGGGACACTCCGTTCTGCCCACTCCCTCCCCAGCCTGGCAGAGGCTGCTGTAGGTTGCTCACAGCTGGAGCAGCTCAGATGTAAAAGAGGCCAGGCCTTGGAATGGAGTGATTTTGACAGCAGGGGAGACTGAGGCAGGGAGCAGTGCCTGTGAGTGGTACTGGAGCAGTGCCTGTGAGTGGTACTGGAGCTGCTCAGCTGCTGTTTTAGCAGTGGGGTGAAGCTGCTGCCAGCGCTGAGCCTTGGCATGGCTGGGATGTGACCTTTGGCAGGGTGTTGTGCCTCTTCCCTCTGACTCACCCTGGTGCCAGCAGGTGTTTTCCAGATGCAGCCGCCGGGAGGTTTGGATGGCCACATCTCCTCCCTGTGCCCCACACAGCCCCAGTGGGATGGGGAGCTGGGTGTTCCCTGTCGCTGCCTGGCTTGGTGGTATCCCAGAGTCACCCTCAAGGACTTTGTGCCATGCACTCCTTATCTGTTGGGAGCAGAGGCAGCTTTGGAAATGTTTTCTTCTCCTTTTCTCTGAGCAGCTCATCCCATCTTTTATCAGGCAGGACTGCTGAGCTCAGGGAAACAGGAGCTGTGTGCCTGCTTGGGGCACGCTCCTGAGGTATGGCTGTGGGTTTTGTTGACTTCTCTGAGCTGACAACATGCTGGTGACTGCGTCAGTGGCACAAAACGCGGGGCTGGCATCAGCCCTGGGTGCAGCTGGCAGCTCCAGGTGCTGCCACTGCAAGTACCACCAGCAGCCAAGGCAGCTCATCACAGGCCTGGGAAGGAGAGGCCAGAAGGTGCTAAGAAATAATTCTGAGTTGCCTAAAGGGGCACTGTGCATCTCCTTGGCCTCCCCATTTCCTGGATCTCGCACATTTCATCGTGGTTTGGAACCAGGCTGCTCCTTGGGGTGTAAGGCACTGGGTTACACATCCTCTGCTCCCCAAACTGCAACGCTCCCAACTGGCACAGGGCCATGCAGGTGCTAGAAAACAAATTAATTTCTTCCATCTGAGCATTCCTGACTCAGCATTCCTTCAGTCAGCACTTTACAGCAGGTGTGAGATAACAGGAAAATGCAATGCAGAGAGCAGAGCCAATTGTCCTGGCCAGGCACCTGCCCATCAGGTACAGCCCCAGAGATGCTGGCAGTGCACTCTCAGCACATATGGGTCAGGCATGGCTTTGGCAAAAGGTTTTGTGGGTCATGGCAATGATGTCCTCAAAGTGTCCCCTCACCCACTCCCAGCTGTATCCTTGGCTCTGCTAAAGGGTGTGAGTACCTGAGAAGGTGCTGGGTTTGGGGTGCTCCTGAAGAAAATTATGGCTTTATGCCAGGAGGCATCAGGTCTGTGTGTTCTGAGCTTAATTTCTTCCTCTCAGAAGAATTTGTGTGACTCTGTTTTCTTTACCTAGCACATGGTGTTATTGCCATTCATTAGATGGCAATGGCAGCTGCATTTTGGGAGGAGTGTCCTGGGCTGACACATGCATGAAAAGTGGAGAACAGTGCTCCAAGAGAGAGAGGTCAGACTGAACCAGAGGTCCTGAGAGAGGCACTGAGGTTTTGGGGCTGACCTCTGTGTTGATGCTGTGTGTGGTTTTATGTGCTCGCCCCCTGTGGAATTATGATTTGGTTTCCAGGAGAGGCTTGACATGACACATCAGCCCTTAGATATGTCACTTTTGTCAGCTGGAGGAGCTCCCAGGAGAGCAGGGCACAGTGTGGAGGCTCAGAGAGCTCCTCTGTCCTGGAGAATGGCGAGTGGGGGATGGAACAATCCAGGGACTGATGGCAGAGAGGGGGTGTGGGCACCTGGAGGGGACTGGCAGTGCTGGAAAAGCCATGGCTACAAACAAGGAGGAAGGAGACTGCCTTGAAATAAAGTACAAACTGAGCCAGACCCTTTTTCACTTGATCACCTAAATGTCCTGGAAAAATCAGTGGAGAGAGGAAAGCAATACCAGCAGAATACACTGCATCTTGGCAGAGATGTTCAGAGATAAGCAATGTGCAGTCCTTGCAGTCAGGGGAAGGAGCCCCAGGACCAGGAGATGCCTATCAGGCTGGACATTGCTTGTGCCACGTACACCACACCCGCTGGGGGGTGAGATCGCTGCCAGTGTTATAAACCCCTATCACTCTACAGACACAAATAAGCCTTATCTCCTGAAGTGAATCCTGTTAACCAGGAGTGGACTTTGCTGCCCGTGTTGTGCCCTTTAAACCTCACTTGGAGCTTTTCTGCCTCTAGTGAGTTGGACAGGGTTTGAGGAAAAGAAAAACAAAGTGGTTTCTTCCAGTGTGAGCTCCTCTGAGCTGTGGGTGTCCCGCCAGCCCCATGGGTGCTGCTGCAGGAGCAGCTCCAGGTTTGCTTTGGTGCAGTGGTGGGGATCCAGGGGCTCTGCCAACTCCAGCCAAACTAGCTGGGATGTTCTTTGCAAGTTTGGAGCAGGAAACTGCCCTTGCTCTGCAGTTCCCTTGGCTGGCTCAGGAGAGTTTGGCAGAGGCACTTGTACACCAAACTCTCCTTGCAGTGCTAAATCCACTGATAATGAACTTTCAGGTAACAGTGCTGGGCTGCAGCTGCCCCTGGCTCCAGTCCTGCAAGCACAAGCATTGCAAGGGACCTTTCTGGCCCTTTGTTTAAATGATGTCTGTCTTGGTGTTCCCAGGAAGGCTTCTGTAGCAGGAGCAGTAATTTATGAGGTCCTGGTACGGGCAGTGACTGTTTCACACATGATTCATGCAGTTCCCAGTAAGGATCCTTTGCTCCCTGGGATAGTTTGCATCACCAGCCTGTTCTCCCTGTGAGGCTGCTGCTTTCCACTGTTTCAAGGTAAAGCAGCCCATTTCTCTTGAGAAAGGGAGCCACTGCTCAAGGAGAAAGGGAAATGTTGTCTCTCAGACTGGCTCCTCCTCCCTTAATGCTGTGCCCATCTCTCTAAGCTGTCCCTCTCCCCATTGCTTGGGGAAGCGGAGCAGTGCTCAGTGAGTGGGACTGCAGAGCATAGTGCAGATCAGAGAATCACAGAATGGTTTGGGTTGGAAGGGCCTGAAAGGTCATCTCATTCCTATCCCCCTGCCATGGGCAGAGATGCCATTCACTGTCCCAGGTTTCTCCAAGCCCTGTCTCACCTGGCCTTGAACACTTCCCAGGATAGGGCAGCCACAGCCTCTCTGGGCAACCTGTCCAAGACATCCTGGCTTCTTTAGGTGTAGCTATAACATGCAGGTGTGAAGATGAAATTGGGACAACCTGGACCTCTTGTACCAGCCTGGCTCCTCAAACACCTTCACGAGCTGTGACAAACATCCGTTCAGCAGCAGAGGAATGTGCTGCTCCTGCCTTGCCAGTGGAGAGCTCGTGGGTAAACTGGAGCTTGGCTGCCCCTTCAGAGCTTTGCAAAGCTGCCTGGATGCTGCTCTTCCTGCATCTCTCTCGGCAGCCAGATCAGCAGAGGGCACTGCATGTCCATGTTTAATCCACCTGGGAAGGGAGAGAAGGTCTTTCCCACCGCTCCAGCAGTATTTGCTCATTGACCACCAAACCTTTCCCCCAGCTCCCTGCCAAAGAGCTCCGGGCTGCAGGACCGCCTCCCTGATGGAAAGATCGGGTCTGATGAAGGAAATCAGGAGGCATTCGTTGAAACGACAGGAAAATGTAGATCAAACGGCAGGAAATCCGCCCTCGGGCAGCACAGAAGAGCCGTGCTGTGGAAAGCTCTGCTCTGGCAGGAGGTGATCCAAGACAAACAGGGAGCTGCCTTCTGGATGGACTGGCTGGCGGGCAGGATGGGCGAGAGCCGGGGATCTGGGCAAAGCCATAAAAGCAGCGTGCCTTTGTGCTCTGCTGTGCTCACTGCAGGCGGTCAGGGAGGAGCTCCCGCCCTGCCCAGTCTGCAGGATGGTACCCCCAGCCCATGCAGGAGCAGAAGGAGCCTTTCTCACCATGGCCTGAGGGGGATATTTATACTTATAACTTATCTATGGGTATTTAACAGGATATTTACCAGCCTGAAGTGGCATCAGCTTGGTGGCAGCTGGGTTTGGTGCAGACAGTGCCCTCCTTGGTGAGGTGTGGGCGGTTTGGAGGCTTCGGGCTCTTCCAACAAGAATAACTGTGTGCAAACACAGAGATAAACATCCCAAAGTGGGTGTTCCCATGGTGCCTGTGGAAGTAGCCCTTTGCTGGCGTGAACAGGGAGCCAGGTGCTACCTCTTGCATTGCTGCAGCACTGCAGGCTTTGATGCAGTGGTGACTTCTCCTTGCTGGAGGTCTCTGGCTGCAGAGTCAGCAGGGAAGACCAAAGGCTCATGGGGTTTTTTTGGATGGAATGTCCTGCTGCCTTTCACAGGGCAGGAGGGAGAGTGATTGAATTCTGGAGTGTTTCCCCTTGGGTTTCTTCCCTGGTTGAGATCAGGGCGTGTCTGAGAGCTCTTGGATGGCGAGTTGGCAGCACTTGGGTGACCGCCCCATAACCCCCACCTGTCTGGCTGGTTCCTGCAGGGCTGAACCCCACAGGAGACCAGGTATGTGCATCTCCACGAGGTAGCTGTGGGCTGAGCAAGCCCAAGGCTTCACTCAAACGTCAGCTGAGGTACTTCCAGCCAGTAGGAAGTGATCACTGCCTGGGAACCTGCCTTGGAGTGCATTTGTTGACTGAAACCTTTATCAAGAGAGTGAAGGTGGTTCCCAGACTTGTTGATGTCCTCGAGATAGCTTTCGTGGAGGCTTTCCAAGACACTGCAACCTCAGCTATTGCCCTTTGACAGCAGCAAAGATAAAGATATACCAACCTCCTGGTCAAGGAATATTCCTCCTCCTCCTGCAGTTCCTCAGATTAGGCTGCTCCAGGGCTCTGTCCCTGGAACAACCCGCTGGGGAATCACACACAGCCCTAATCAACCATGAAAGTGCCCCCTGCCTTGTTTCTCCTCACCTCTTGGAGCAGGGGCTTGTGTGGAGGTGTCTGAGCTCTGCACAAGTGCAAGAAATCCTGGAGGTGGAGGTGACTGATCCTCTCTGACTCTGCAAGCAGAGGGGTGGCTCTCATCCTCTTCGGGCTGCCTAAACAAGTCATGTTGCTCAGGAGAGATGAGAAAGCTGAGCTAAAACCACATTCCCTGACACAATTAGTGCCTGAAACAGAAGTGTGCTCATGTGGGACTGTGAAGGAGCTGGGAAATGCTGCCAGCCTATCCATGAATGTCCCATTGAACCTCCTGGAGGCCACAGGAAAAAGTGTTAGACTCAAAAGGGAGAGACGTCTGTAAGGGGGACCAGCTGGGGAGGTCAAGGCTACATAGACCTGCCATGAGAAGAGGCTGTGGCAGTGCCAGTCAGTAAAGATGGAACGGGAGGTGAGCTCCAATGATCTCTGGGCCATCTTCATCCTGCAGATAGAATCACAGAATCATTTAAGTTGGAAAAGACCTTTAAGATCACCAGCCATGTCCCCAGGTGCCTTGTCTACACTCCTTTAAATACCTCCAGTGATGGTGACTCCATCAGTTCCCTGAGCAGCCTGTTTTAATCCCTGACAGCCCTCTTNGCAGAACTGGACACAGCATCTGAGGTGTGTCCTCACCAGTGCCCAGCACAGGGGGACAATCCCTGCCCTGGGCCTGCTGGTCACACTATGGATGGGACAGTCCACGTGCCCTTGGCCTTCTTGGCCACCTGGCTTCATGTTCAGCTGCTGTTGACCAGCACACCTGATTGCTGGTCCCCTTAAAGGGACTGCCTTGGGGACCCTCCCTCTCAACACTCAGGAATCTTCTCCAGATTTCCAGCACAGATGTATCCATGGCCGGCTTTTTCCTCATCTGTTCCTGAGCCAGAGGACAGTGCTGGCACAAATAGCTCCTCTCCCTGCCTGTGCTCTTCACTGTTGATTTGAAATAGTCTCTCTTTGGCCTTGGGTTTTAGAGGGATGCTTTTCAAAACCAGAAATAAATGGGCTTGAAATATTTCCCATAATTTTGCAAGCTCTCGACCCTCTGATAGCCAGATTAGGAAAAGGATAACAAGGAAATCAGCATTCAGGCTGGAACCACTATTGTTAAATAGACACCACCGTAAAGCCAGTACCTCTTGTTTACAATTGAACTCATGAATTTTTAGATATTAATGTATGAGAGATTGAGTAAACAACCATTGTGCCTCTAAGGAATGAGTCCCAGGCTGTCCTGAGCTGGAATACTTTGTACTTTCCTGATTGCCTTCCAAGAATTTCAAATTACTTGGTAAGAGAAAAACAACCCGGCTTCACGAGATGTTTGTGAGGTTTTCTGGATGGACTTAGTTCTTCTGCTCTGTGATGGGGCAGAGCTCTGGGGCTGGGAAGTGTGGGACACTGAACACCTGGGTGTTCATGGAGAGGTGGGAATGTCATGTGAAGGATAAACCACCAGGGTCGTGAGGGTCAGCCTGGGGGTGTTAAAACCCTGCTGTGGTGCACAGGTCTGCAACTGGTGCGCAGGCCTGTTTGTTTGGCATGGAAACATCATGGAGACTGGCACAAAGAAGTGAAGGGACAAGTGGGCAGTAACACAGCAGTTCAGGGAGAGAGCCAGCCAGAAAAGGACTCTGCTTGCCTGATTCATGAGCCTTTCAGGAGCAGCTCAGATGCTCTTGGGCATGGGATGATGAGAACAGCCCCCAGGGACAAAGTGACAAAGGAATGTGTGGCTGGGCCATGTCCCCCATGCCGTGGAGAGACCGTGCCGTGCTCTCCAAGGAAGCTGTGGCCCATGTTATGCACTCCTGGGTTCTCCAGGCTTACCCAGAGTGTTTCTGTGCCAAGGTGGCCCTGACAATTGTAAATTGTCCCTCTGGGCCAGCCTGGACAATCCTGGCATTCTGGCCAGCACTTTGGTAAAGCAGGCGGGATGGGTCCCTCTCTACCTGGCTTCTTCTTGGCTTTGGTTCCCAAGCCAGCAGCCTGGAGCTGTGGAAAGTCGTGAATTCGGGTTACCAAACCATCTGCTGGCTGCATTTTAAAAAGCAATTAAAGCAAAATTGTTTCCAGCCCTTCTGTTTGCAAGATGTAGTCTAAAGAGAGAGAGCCAAGCCAGGATTTGCCCAATCCTGCCGCTGCTCCAAGTATGAGTTAATTTGATTTAATTCCTCTGCTGTGCATGCTGGAAAGTGAGGAGTTCCCTACTGAGGGCCCAGGGAGCATGCAGGTAAACAGGGCTGTGTGTTCTTCAGTCTAAATGATGGGGAAACCCAGGAAAAATGGCATTTTGAGGCTTTTAAAATTGCTTTTAATTAGAAATTATTAAACAGTTTAAAAGTGTAGGAAGTAGGAATACTTTTGCATGGTAGAGGATGATAAAGTGTTGCTGAAGATGGAGGGATGGTCTAGGCAGAGTTGGAGGGTCTGAGGAGCTGTTTCTGGGGTACCCCACAAGGCTGGGGGATGGGTGAGGGCACAAGGGGTCCCTCAGAGCCACCTCTGCTCATGCCTTGACTCCCAGGGACCTCTCAAAGCACGAAACTCTTCTTTCTTCCTTTTCTCGTAGTGAAAGGCACACAGAGAGGGGAGGGAAAGGAGGTAGGGATGAAAGAGAAGGTAGGGTGACATCATCCTTCCTTGTCCTCCTTTGGCAGCTGTCACCCTGCCAAATCAGATGATGTCCTTGTGCTGGAGGGGAAGGTGAGGCCATGCCTGGTGGTGAAGGGCACAGACGTAGAGGATTTAATATTCTTTGTGTTTTCATGTCCGCAGGGTTTTCATTCCTGTTCTGCTGAGAGGTCATGCCCAGGAGAGCTGGGGAAATGAATCCTCATAACCCACGCAGGGCACGGCTTTGGGGACAGCTGGGAACTGCCTGACAGCCAGAGATGACAGGATTAAAGATGCTCTGGTGCTTCAGGCTGTGCTTGGTGGAAAGGTCACACACCCAGGCCAGTGGTGGCAAACCTGTGACGCTCTGGGAGCAAAGGAGAGAGGGAGCAGATTTGGGACAAAGCATCTTCATTTTCCAGCAGGGGAAGGTGAGATATCCCAATGCTGACTCTTGGAGAGGGTGAGATGAGATGAATCAGAGAATCCCAGAATGGTTTGGGTTGGTAGGGACAGCAAAGATCAGTTAATTCCAACACCCAGCCACGGGCAGGGACACCCTGACCTAGACCAGGCTGCCAGAGCCACATCCAACCTGGCCTTGGACAATTCCAGGGATGGCATAGCCACGGCTTCCCTGGGCAGCCTGTGCCAGGGCCTCACCACCCTCACAGGGAAAAATTTCTTCCTAATATCCCATCTAACCCTGCTGTCTTTCAATTTGTACTCATTCCTCCTTGTGCTGTCACTGTGGTTCCTGATGATGAGTCCCTCCTCAACTTCTCTGTAGGTGCCTTCAGACGTGGAAGGTGCTGTGAGGTCTCCATGCCATCTCCTCTCCTCCAGGCTGAACAACCCCAACTTTCCCAGCCTGTCTCCAGATGGGAGATGCTCTTATCAACTTTGTGGGCCTCCTCACGACCATTCCATGTCTGGGGATACTGGAATCGTTGAGGTGAGATAAAATGAAGTGATGGTGCTGTGCTGAGTCGGGGCGGTGCAGGATGGGGGAGAGCCCAGCTCGGCGCTGTGCCAACAACCAGCTGAGTGTACCATGGGGTGCATCATCGAGGGGCAAAAACCCCAAGAGGAGGTGTTCCCTGATGAGCAGAGGGCTTAGCACAGCAGCAGGGTCTGTGCTGGGGCGGCCGCTCGGTTTACAAGGAAAAAGCCCCGAGCGCAGCCCCGGGCCGAGCTTATGTAAGAGCTGGCAGCGGGGCCGGCGGTGCGGAAACCCAGCGGGGCGCAGCCGCCTTTGATTCTCTCCTGTTTGCTCAGCAGCTTTCATGCGGCGGGGGAGCAGGGCGAGGACGCGAGATTCCTGCACACTGAACTCCTCTGTTTCCCTCGGCAGGATAAACAGGACATAAAACAAAGCCCCGAGCCAGCTCTCGCCTCGGAGGCAGCGCGCTGCCAAAACCCCCGCGGGACAGCCTGTTCCCCTGGGGAGCAGCCACCCCATCCGGGGTGCCACGGGCTGGGATGCAGGCGCCGATGGGAGCCCGCCCAGGGGGAGTTCTGGGTGCTGCAGAACCCCCCTTTTGGGGGCCGGCTGAGGGCTGCCCTGTGGCATTGAGGAGCAGGGAAAATGGGGGCAAAACTCCCTGGCAGGATTCAGGTGATGAGTCCTATGAACTTGAAGAGCCCGAGATGGATTCTCCAAAGTGACACCAGGCTGGACACTGTGTGGCCACTGTTTGGGCTGGTGCCACCTGTCCAGCCACCCCACAAGGCACGGCCCCAGGCAGCAGGACTGAGCCTTGTCTAACCCACCGTGGGGTGCAGCAGGGTGAGGAATAAGTCAGCCTCTATTCCTCTCTGCAGTGGACTCTGTCTGGGGGTTTCCAGTGCTCCCTTAAAGCTGGGCTGCTTTATTTATCATTTCCCTTGAGGGAAATAACTGCCAGGCTCTCTTGCCCCCATACTGATCCCTGCCAGTGACAGAGGGCAATGGGGCTGACCTCAGCCCTTTCCCAACACAGGATTAGCTGAGCTGGCTCCTCAGAGACACAGCCCAAACCCATGCCAGCTCCCCTAAATCTCCAGAGCACCACAATTTCACCACTGCTCTCCTCCTCCAAGATGACAAGGCAGGGGGCACACAGGTTTTTTTTTTTCCGAGCAGTTTCAAATGGGGTTTGCTTGGGAACAAAGTGTCCTGTAGCCACCCTGAAGTCACTTGGTTGGGGGAAAGCATTGGCCTGGTGTGAGGATGCAGCAAAACTCCTCAGAAACACTATTGCTGCTGAAGGAGCATAAAAGGAGGATGGTTTGGTGCTGTACCCCTGTCCTGCCACCATGGTGGGCAGTAAGGTCCTCTCTCTCCCAGGGCACTGTCCTGCCCCAGCTCTGCCACAAGCCTTGTGCTGCTCTGTGCACTGGTGTTGCTGGCTTCTGCTCCCACAAGGAAGAGCTGTGGCAGGGGAAAAGCCATCTGAGCCAAAAGCTGCTTTCCTGGCTGGGATGTGGGGGCTCTGAGGTACACACACACCCATGGAAATGCAGAGGTAGGAAAGGAGGTGCTGCCCTGAGAAGCAGTGTGCCTGGATGCCTGTTTTGGTTCCTGAGCACCCCTGCAAGTGCCTGAGCTCTGCTCCTCCAAAACCCTTGGGATCTTGGTGGCAGGGAGGATGCAAATCCTGGGACTGCTTTTTCAAATCTCTTGGCCTGGGGTTTTGTGAGAGCCGGATTTCTCATAGGATTCCCACTCTGGGCTTGATGGGTTAGGAATACTGCAAGAGCAGCCCTTTTTCTGTTTTGTTTTGTTGGTTTTTTTTTGTTTTTTCTTTCCTGATGTTTGTGTCTTGCCACTTCTATCTCTGGCCAAGGCAAGCAGTGCCAAGGCACAAGGGCCAGGCACACCCAGAGGGAGGAATGGGGAAGCAAAGCACCCTCAACCCACAGGACAGCAGGGACAGAACACAAACCTGGTGGTGAGAGTGAGGAGGAGGAGGGTTTGCTTCCCACCCCTGGCTGAGGGATGCCTCTCCTCACAAGGATTCATGGAATCATTGAATGGTTTGGATTAGAAAGGACCTTGAAGATCTTCTAGCCCACCCCCTGCCATGAGCAGGGGCACCTTCCACTAGACCAAGTTATTCCAAGACCCTTCCAGCCTGGCCTTGAACACTTCAAGGGATGGGGCATCCACATCATCTTTGGGCAACCTGCATCAGTGCTTCAGCACTCTCGGAATAAAGAATTTCTTCCTAACATCCAATCTAAGCCTGCCCTCTGTCAGTTTAAAACCACTGCCCCTTGTCCTATTACTCAATGTCCTTGTCAAAAGGCCCTCCCCAACCTCCTTGGAAGCCCCTTTTCCATGCTGGAAGGTTCCTGGACTCGAGGCCAGTATCATGGCTCTAGTTCAGCCCCCTGTCTCCTGCTCCTTCTCTGATGCTGCATCACCTTGGGAGAGGTGAGGAGGGTCTGCACAGGGGGTTCACACAGGATTCCCACCCCTTCCCAGCCCCGTGGACGGCTCTCCCTGCTCCTGCTTTGAGGAGGAATATGGACTCCAGCTGCACGAGTGGAAAAGGCTCCAGCTCCCAAAAAGCAGTGCAGGATCAAAGCTTTCGAAACACTCGGGGCATTTGGCCCAGGAGGTTTTGTTCTAACTATTTATAGCAGTTGGGGCCAAGCGAGTTCAGAGCTGGAGGAAAACTTTTCCAAAGCTGGGGGCCATTTGGATGAGGGAGGGGGAAAGGGAGTTCAGCCAGGCCCGTTTCCAGCAAATGTTGACTCCTTCCCTTAGGTATGTGTTGCTATCCATGACACACTAACAACAGCTCCGCACACAAGTGCCTGGCTGGCCCTGTAAATACTGAAACAAAAATGTGAATTGGCTGGGAAGGAGAACATGGAAAAGAGAAAGTTTCCAAACAGCAAAGCTGTAGCATTTGAAAGCAAAAACTTTCCTTACCAGCTTGTTTTCATCCTCCCGTCAACCTCCTTCAATTACAATACACCGGGATTGTTTTCCAGAGGAAAGCTGGGGATGATTTTAGGGCAGAAAGACCAAATTGTGGTTTCCTGAAGCCGTGCTTGGAAATGGAGAGGAGGGCCCTTTTTATCTTCAAGGTGAATTTTCTAGTGCTGTTGCTAAAGAGCATTTCGTTTTCCTGTGCTGCCCGGCAAAGCCAGGCTTAAACTGTGAGCAAGCAAACCAACACAACATCCTTCAAATCCTGTCACCCAGACCACGAAGGCAGAGCTGGGGTTTTCCTATCTCACAAGTGAATTGTGCTGCTGCTGCTGCTACTGTTTAGTTGTGAGGAGCACGAGCAGGGTGCTTTAGATACTCACTGTGGCTTTTTGCATGCCTGGCTCTGCTCTCTTGATTTGAGGCACTCAGTACAGGTTATAAAAATATCCCTCTAATTACTGATCGTTTCCTAGCCATGCTCAGCACCTCCCTTTCTCCTAGGAAAAGGGTGCAATTAGGTTGGCAGGTAATTACAATCAGCCCA
The DNA here is from genome assembly GCA_013399915.1 of Illadopsis cleaveri. Lineage (NCBI taxonomy): Eukaryota > Metazoa > Chordata > Aves > Passeriformes > Timaliidae > Illadopsis > Illadopsis cleaveri. The sequence goes on along the minus strand of VXBB01013602.1, from coordinate 111,276 downwards.
ATGTGTGGATGGCCCGAGGAGGGTGGGTTTGGCAGCTGGGTGGTGTCCAGCCCAGGTGGGTTGTTACTGGGGGGGATGTTATGCTCTTTCCTGGCACGAGTGGTATGGGATTTCTCCATGCTGTAAGAGCTGAGTGCTGCAGCAGCAAACAGCGTCAAACCTTGGGTTGTTTTGGGGGAGAAAATCCATAGCTAGAAGATTTCCTTTCATACCATCACAGAGTGGTTTGGGGCCTTAGAGATCACCTAGTCCAACCCCCCTGCCTCAGGCAGGGACACCTCCCACTAGAGCAGGTTCCTCAATGCCCCATCCAACCAGGCTTTGACATCTCTGACATCCCCACCAAATCCCATCCTGTGCTGCAGAGGAAGCCTGTCCTTGCTGTGGATGGCTGAACTGCACTGAAGGAGCCAAATTGTTCTTCTCCTTCAGGGAAAGCTTCAAGATCTCCAAAAGATTCTGAAGTATGAAATGACCTGTGTGTGGCTGGAGAGCGGGATGAAGCTGGGTCTGGGCTGGCTGCATATCAGGTGGCCACGGCTGGAGCTGCAGGGGGAACTGCTGGGCAAAGGGAAGGCTTTCCCTGAACCTACCCAAACGTCAGCTTCAGGACCTGACTTGTTTCATATTTCTGGCAATGACCCAAAAAAGCAGAAGAGCAATGTTGAGCTGTGTGAACGAGGCAGAGCTGAGAGGATATCAACAACACGGAAATATTGGGTGTCAAAAAAGGAGAAATGGGTGACCTGAAATACAGGAGCAACAAGAATGGTATGAAGAGCAGCACTATAAAACAGGGCACCTTTGAGCTTGAGGAGCAACAACACATGGTAAGACAGGACTTTGCACTGTGTGGAGGTACCAGAGAAGGGCTTCTGGATGTCTGTGGATCTCACAGCACCTGGGAGCCACTGCCTCAATGCTGTCATGAAAAAGGGAGATGCATCCTTACATGACTCGGGTGACAAGGCCTCTCTGTTCATCTTAAGGCCTTCATTGCAAGAGCTTCCAATACCTCCAGTGGAACAGCAGATACAAACCTCATCATCCTTCCCTAGGAAATGTAAAGAGTGGAGAGAGTACAAAGGAAATCAACTGTCCTGGTTGTGCCATGGGTGAATTTGTTGTGAGGGTCAGATGTGTCCCTCTTTCATTTTGTTTTTTTCAACATGTCAGAGATGTGCTCCGAGCCCAGTTTCCACCCTTAGTCAGCAGAAGAAAATGTTCTTCCCATTTTTTTGCCTCTTAATGATGATGATGATGACCATTCACCTTGTTTTGTACGTGTCCTTACCATGAAAGACCCTTCTTGTGCTCGACACTAATGTTCCCAACTCTTGATTTGGAAGGGCTACACTGGCCAACTGGACAGTCACTGGTTCACTGAGAGGCTGTCTGCTCTGCAATTAACAGACTAAATGCCCACCATTGTGGGTGGAAAGGAGTTTTAATTAAAATCCCTTGGTATTGGCTTTGGCCAGCCCGTGGAGTGAATGGGAAGAGGGCGGAAGGGCCAGGTCAGTGACTTGGGTCACCCCAGGAGAGCATCCACTGGGCTGAGACTGAGCACAAGGAAGGACCTAGTTTATAATTGCATGGGATTTTTGATTTTTTTTCCCCTCGACTGACCTGCCCAATGGACAGTTCCAAGCTGATAGGAACGCAGATACTGCCAACCCAAAGTTGGGATAGGTCCACAGGTTGTCTGAGCCCTAATGAGGAGCCGTGAATAGAAGCTCACATCCACAAGGGAAAAACACCTCACTTCCTTCTCTAATGAGCATGGCTCTCCAAATCCTTTTGTCTTGGGCTTTGCTTGGCTTTCGAGGTGCCAAGGGCTACATCTTCCAAGCTGCTGTCACCTACCCCATCTTCTCTCAGGATGGCCACCAGGAAGGCCAGGTGGCCAAGGTGGACCTGGAATGTGTTTGTGGTGGTGGCACGGGCTAAGTGAAGTCCTTGGAGGGTGACATCCCCTGACTGGAAGTTGCCCTCCATCCACAGTTGCCTCACCAGTGCCATGCTGAGCTCTGGACAAACCACAAGCTGTTGGTGTGTGCACCCCAAAAGTGTAACCACAGGTGCTCCCTTTAATGACTGAGTGTCAGCTCCTCCCCATGACAAAGTGCATCAATTAATGTAATCAATTAATGCAAACATCACACAGGAAGCACCAGGAACTGGAACCAGGATGGTGTTCCCTGCTTGCTTTCATGATCCTATTTATATTCCCTCTGCTCAGGATGGGGTGATGAACTTTCTGCTTTGCACACTAACGAGCAGACAAAATTAAGAAATATAAAATAAGAAATATAAAAAACCTAATGTGTGTTAGCTGCATAACTTGTCACCTGAAGTACAGCATGAGAGTCCTACCAACCCATGTTTTCCCGTGACAAAGCACCAGGGCCCTGAAGATGCTCTTCAAAATGTTACCCCAAAATCCCTTTTTAGTTTTTATTTTTTCTTAGCTTGTTAAGGTAATTTGGGAGGTTTTCCTCCCACCCCATCCCCTCCACCTTGGACTCCTGCACCTTCAGACTTTTTCCAGAGGTATCCCAGACATTCCTGCAGGATGATGGAGAGAGCATCTGGCACAGCCTTCTGGGAAAGGGATTTAATTTTCTCTTGGGCTCTGGCCTAAAGAAATCAATTTGCTTTCACATGTTTTAAGGAAAGAGGGAAAATAAAAAATAATTTTCTGCTGCCACTGGAGTTTCTGGCTCCTGTTTCAGGTTTAATTTTGTGCTGTGAAGCTGCATGGGAGCGCTGAGCAATTCTGACATTTCTCAGCCGGGGCTGACAGTGGATGAGACCTTGTCCAGGTGAACCCAGGCTACACCTGCCCGTGGCCAGGATGGGTGTGGGTGCCCAGGATGCCATTGCCCAGCGCCCATCCTGTGGGCGGCCCCCTCCCTCCATCCCCCCCAAAATCTCCAAGTCTGCCCAGTAACACCAAACTGGGCTCCCTTTCCCACCCCACCGCCCGCGGCCAATCCGAGCACTGCCAGCAAGGCAGGGGCTCCGCCGCGGAGATGCGAGGGGCANCTGTGGGCAGGGAGGGAGAGGGGCCAGTTTGGGTGGCAGGGGCTGGAAAATGAGGAGATCCCCAGTGATAAAGCACAGGGGGTGCTGCTCAGAGAGGCTTCAGGACTGGGTGAAACATCCTGCTGGGATCAGTTCAGCCCTGTGCTGGGCCAGCCACCTGGGATGAAATTAGCATTTGGGGGCAAGTGGCAGGGTTGGTGGTTTTTTTACTGTCCCCGTAGAAAAACGCCATTTTTGCTGCCCAAGTGTAGCAGACAAAGAGGTTGGCTGTGTTTTTCCCTTTCCTTTCAATCCCCTTTCTGCACGGTAACACTTTCTACTTCCAGACCTTGTTCTTTTTCTTTTTTTTTTTAACTTCTTCCCCCCCTCTATTTCCTCTCCTGTCCCCCCCCAAATACCTCCTGGGGGGCACAGCCCTTGCCCCTTTCCCGGGGTCCCCATGCTGGCACGGTGCCGGGGAGGTGCCAAGGCGATGCCAGCGCTTCCTGCTCCCTCCCTGGCAGCACAATGGGGACATTCAGGCGGGCACCGCGTAGCCCAGCACCAATCCCCCGGCCATCGCCGTCCCCCCTATCGCTGTCGCCCAAAGAGCAGCATGAGACAGAGAGCAGCTGACGCCGTGTCCCAGCGCGCCGGCGGAGGCGAGCTGGAATCCAGCATCACAAAACGAGCCCTGTGCGCGCTCCCCTCCCGACGCAGGCGCGTGTGCCCGCGGCCCCCTCCCTCCATCCCCCCCAAAATCTCCAAGTCTGCCCAGTAACACCAAACTGGGCTCCCTTTCCCACCCCACCGCCCGCGGCCAATCCGAGCACTGCCAGCAAGGCAGGGGCTCCGCCGCGGGGATGCGAGGGGCAGGAGCTGCTGGAGCTGCGGGAACGGCATGTTTCCCTTCTCCCCTTCTTCCTCCCCAGCCCGTTGTTTTTCAGCTCGGGGCCGGAGGGGAGGCGTGGGTTGGAGCTTGGAGGCAGCTCCCGTTCTTTCCCGGCAAAGCAGAATACCCTCAAAAAACATAGGATGAGATTTCATCGCTGCTCAAGGGAGCCTTGTTCTTAATCACGGGCAGATCGGCTGCATTTTAGAGGTGGGACGGAGGAGAAGGGGAAGCAGGAGAAAAGCAGGGCTTCGTCCTCCATAGGTCCAGCCAGATCTGTTCAGGCTTTCCTGCCGGCTCCAAGGGGTTTGTTTTCCCCCCCTCCTCTCTGCTTTGCTGTTCTCCCTCATCTCTGCCGGTGCTCGCAGCAGTTGCTGTTTGTGGAGCAGGGGCTGGAGCGGGACTGGTGTGATTCCCGTGCTCCTGGGGCACTGGGAGTGAGTGAGAGGGATTGCCTGCTGCCCTCTAAAACTCCACAGGAAGCTGCAAGGATGAAAACACTGAACAGGCTGGATTTTAGGGGATGCCTTGCTAGTCCCTGTGCCTCCTCCCTGCACCAGGGCTTTCTGCAGGTCCCTTGGGTTTAGCAGCCACAGGGCATGAGCTGATGGTGACTGGGAGCAGACTAATAAACCACATTTTGGTCTTTCCTTGCCTGTTCCTGGGGCACCACCTCAGGATGGGCTCACCACACCTGGAGCACAGAGGTGTCAGGGATATCCAATGCCCACCCCTGACATAAAGGATGGGTGTTTGGACCCAAGATTGGTGGTGCAGGCAGGATAACATGCCCCGTGTTTCCTGCTGAGATGCAGAGCTGTGCTGAAATGCAGCAGTGCCCAGTGAGTGGTGGAGGCCAGGTCATAGATGCTCCTCCGTGGAGGTGTAGGAGCTCTGCTGTGTCCATGGCACTGATGCCAATGAAAAGGCTGCCCAGGGAAGTGCAGGAGCCATCATCCCTGAGGGTATTTAAAAAGCATGCATACATGGCACTGGTGTCAGTCTTAGAGGTCTTTTCCTGCCTAAAGGATTCTATGATTCTCTGCTCTTCTAATTTGCATTCTGTTGAAGCCTCAGGCCGGGAAGTTGTGTTGTGGCTTAAAGCAAAGAAATCCATATGGGATCTCAGTAAGCTGAGCACTTGGAGGCAGTGGCCTTGTTGCTGAGGGCAGAAAGCAGGAGGCCAGGTCGCCATGCAGCTTATGCCTTGCAGGGAAATTTCTGCCAGCAGTGGTGGCAGCCAGAGGGGATTGTCCTGACATCCCAACGCTTTGCAGACACCTCTAGAGGAGTGCCACACTCCCCTGGGTTTTTGGGATGTCCTGAAGGGAAAGCAGGACAAGCATCTGCTTGGCTCTGGGGCTCTTAAAGGGCTGGGGAGAGAACATCTGCCTGCTGTAAGCTGGTGCCCTGGAGAGGGGTCAGGCTGAGTCCTGCAGGCCCTGTATGGGGAAAACCGCAGGGACAGAGCCTGTGTGGGGCTGCAGATGTCCTGGGAATGCCAGCTGGGCTGTGCCAGTCATCAGGGGGGACAAGGGCAGCGTGTCCCTGTGCGTGCTGGTGCTGCTCCACCCCGGGGAGAGGCTCAGCCCAGGGCTTCTTGCACAAACTGTTTGTGTAGGCGAGGAGAGCCGGGCCCAGGGGCACAGAACAGCCCGGGACGTCCTGTGGCAGCTCTCCTGCAACAGCTGCTGGAGCAGCTGCCTGAGGGAAACTCCAGGAATTACAGCTCCCAGGGGTGAGGGCACTGCCAGGAGAGCGGGACCAGCTCTGCACCACGGGCTCTTCCCTGCACAGGGATGGGACAGGCAGTGCTGGCAGGAGTTGTGCCAGGAAAGAGGTGTTATTTCTTAAAAAGGCCTCAGGGTGTGTTTCTTCTGTCCAGGTTGGGGATACAGATGGGTTTTGCAGTAGGATAAGGGCTCTCCTCGTGCGGGACAACTCCGTGTTCGTGAGGCACCCAAGGTAGAGGCTGGCTGACCTCCAGCTCAGCCTTTTAGGCCAAGAGGACAGGAAAGGGCAAGCAGGGAGTGGGCAAGGGCAGCAGCCAGCTTTGCACCAGGGTTATGGGAGGGAGAACACCTTCAGGAGGGTGTTTGCTGTGGCATGGCCCTGGGCCTGTGGCAATTCCCATCCCTGCCAGTGATCTGAGCAGAGCCAGAGCATCAGGGGCGACCTTCCCTTCACTTTCCAAATCTCAGGGGAGACTTCCCTGGAAGAATGACTAAGTTTTCTTTGGAGCAAAGATAATCGTCCCCTCCTCCCTCAGTGCTGAATACTCTGGCACCGCACCAAATAGCAAAGACAACATGAAATACACCCTCATTTCCTTGGCCTCTCTTCCCAGCCATCCCCCAGTAAAGAAAAGCAATACAGCATCTGTGTTTCTAGCTGCAGCCTTCTTCCAGGGCCGGGTCTTTGTCGCTTCTTTTGGTGCCAAAAGCTTTGAAATCTGTTCAAGGCATAAAACAAGGAGCGAGCAGAAGCAGCACTGCCTGTTAAGCTCTGCCTGCTGCTAGTAGTGCCCCAAAGGGTCTCCAGTTTGCTCAGGCTTTTAATGTGCATCACTGAGGCCACCACGATCCAATGGCATTGCTCAGCCTCCCTGTTCACTGTACACAGGGAATGGAGCCACTCAAATCTCTTCCCTTCCAATGCAGGCAAAAAAATAAAAGGCTGGAAGAAGGATGTCAGCTCTGCCCCACTGGAAGCTGCTGGCCACAGCCACGATGTTGAGCCTAATTTATGGGCTAAGCAGATTTGGGAGAAGCTGATCAGCAGAGAATGATCCTGCTGGTGTATGCCAGGCCATCTCCTCCAGGAACTGGAAGCAAGATGGGAGCAGAGTTATGTGTGGTATCCACCTGCCTTCATCACACCAGCTCCTCATCTTCCTCCCTGTCCTCTTGCAAAGCGACTCAGAAGCCAGAGAAGTGGCTCTCCCCATCTCCATGCCCCTGGCTTGCTGCAGGGACCTTCCCAGGACATTGCTCCCAGCACCTCCTTGGCTGAGGGTGTGATGGACAGGGATAACACTGGAAGAGCTCCCACCCACTTGCTGTGGGCTGCGGAGGACACGGGGGGTGGACCCACCTTACACACAGGAGTGTCTGGTTTGAGCAGGATGGGGAAAGCAAAGGATTTATTAAATCCTTTGGAAGGAGGATTTAGAGCCTGCAGGACATGCCTAGTCAGGAGGAAATTATTCAGTGGTGGGCTGAATAATTCCCAGCTTCAGTATCTCATGCTGCCCATTCCTTTGCACTTCACTGAGCCGCCCTTCCAGCCACCCTCCTGAGCTCAGAACCACTCCAGCAGGAGCTGTAAATCTCTGCCATCAGCCCTGGGATTCCCATGCCCTCCTGTTTGCCACCTTTTGACCTGGACATCAGACAGGGCAGAGGATTAAAGAGGGTAGTAAAATTAACAGGAGGGCGTACTTTGGGAATGACGTGCTGGACAGGGCTCAGGTGGGGCCTCTGTAACGGGGCAGGACAGGTCCCAGAGGTCAGATGCCACGTCTAGGTGTCAGAATGGGAGGAGGTGTGAAGGTTGGCATGGGGATGTGCATGCAGGCATAATTATTGCCTCTTCAGGGTTGCATTACAGTTAAAATTTATGGTACATCTTCTCTTCCAGCAGCATTTCCAGGATCCAGCTCTTGGTTCCAGGACTGCAAAGATGACTCTGGAAAATGGCACGCAGTGAGTTTCCCCCCAGCCCTGGCACTGTGCTGCCTGGGGTGAGGTTTTCCTCTGCTCTGCCCTCTCCTCCCTGCTGCTCCCATCCCTCCTGCTCCTTTTCCATGTCCTGCAGAGCCAGCTGAGCAACGTGCTGTAATATTTTCTTCCAGATGAAACTTCCTACAGCAGTAAAAAAGGGGAAAATGTGGTTTGTGCCACAAATGAGAAATGTCCATGCCCTGCTGCTCTACCCTATCTGCTCCCCTTCCCTGCAGGTAGCTGGGAAAGCTCCTGAGCCACCCTGGTCCCCATTCATTCCCAGCTGTGCCCATGGGCCTGGGGGAGATGGGGGAGCACCGAGCAACACCAGGCCCTGGTGACAACCTCCAGGTGAGTCTCCAGCTCCTCTGGGCTGCAAACAGAGGGTTTGAAACCTCTGCAACCCCTTTTTTGCCCTCCTGGTGTCACTTGGTCACTGCTTAGGCAGATGGTACAGAGGGAAGAAAGAGTTTCCCAGTGTGACACCCAAGGGGTGTGTGGATGGTGCCAGGGAGGCACCAGCTGAGCATTTTGTGCAGCTCCCAGGCAGCCAACAAACCTTTGACTGATGACATGACAGGACATGGTGGCTTCAGAGAAAGATCAGTCTCCAGTGACCACCAGGAGCAGCCCCTGAGCCCCAACATGGGAGCTGACTCCATGCCCAAAAATCCCATGGCAAATTCATCATGAACCTTTCTAGGAACTAGACTCCTCCATGGCCAAATGCCACCTTCACCACTGCAAAACTGCTCATCCTTGGGATGTTTGCACATCAGTGAAGAGCTGCCTGGCATTCCTCCTTGCCTGCTGACCACTGAGCACTGGGCAGAGACTCCTGCTGGGGTCCCTGTGGCTCCCCTTCCACGCTCAGCTAATCTGCTGGATTACAGTCCCTTATATTTAACTGGATTAGATGACTGTTTCTGCAGTTACTGTTACTGTTTTGCACTGGCCATATTTATAGGGTGCTCTGGTTGTATTTATAGGGCTGCAGAATCAAGTTACAACTTCAAGGGCTGCAGCCCTGTAGGTCACAGCAACCCTGGACGAAGTGGGGGAGCATCACCCATCAGTGCCAGCACTTCCAGGGTGTCATGGCAAACAGAAAACTCCTCCCCAGTGGAGGATACTGGGAGAACAGGCCCAGGGAGACAACCTTAAACCCTGAAAGGGGGAAGTTCACCCCTTGAGGTCTCCTCAGCCCGGCACACTGGGGAGCTGCCAGCCCCGGAGCTGCCGTTATTGCGGCGGCAGTAAACACCTTCCTGCAGCTGGTCCTGCGTGCCAGAACCACCCTGCTGACCCTGGGTGGAAGGCTCTCTGCTCCTGGAGGGAGCAAGGCAACCCCTCTGTGGGCTTGTTATCTTCTTTTCTTCTGTTAGAGCCAGGATTAAATGCTCGAGAGATGCAGTTCATGTTCAAACTCAGATGTTTATTAATTCTTATCTATAGTACAGTCTCACAAACTGTGAGTTCTAGCTAACAAGGTAGGAAATGGCTCTGTCTCTAACTCTTTCCAAGGTCTTTCAAGCACTAATGGTCCAATAATGAGATGACACCTAGATTATTTTTACTTTTAATCCAATAACCAAACACCCGTGGTCTGCAATGTGGATTTTCCTACCCAATTACAAAACACCACCCAGACCCATGAAGAAGGTGGTGAAAGAAGAACTTAGCCAACACCCTATATCCTCCATCTTGCTTTATTTATTAGTATATACTAAAACCTTAAATCCTAAATTTTGCCCCCTGTGATATCACACATTTCTATTCAAACTCCACACCCATAATCCCAGTGCTATCACTCAATATCGGAAACCTCTTCCATGGCCTCAGGTCACATGTAGTATTTGCTTGAGGGTCAGTGCCTTTTAGCACAGAAAGCCTAAAATTCTCAGCATCCAACACCCCTCTGCTCATCCTGATCCATGTCTGGGGTGTTTGTGTGGACCTGGAGAATAAAGCCAACAATGCTGCTGATTCAGCCCCAGCTAAATGTTGGCTTTCATTTTGCACGGGCCTTGCTGGTCAGGACACCCTCATATCCACCTTTCCTGAGTGCAGAGGATGTCCCTGAGGGCACACACACTCTTAGCTGGACTTAAGGATGATGCATATTGAAGCATATTAAGCAAACAAGCCCCTTCCAGCAGGATCTCTTTGACTGCAGCCCATCTCAACCACGCTGCACGTTTTGAGGAGCTAAAATTAGCTGTGTTCCCATGCAGAGGCTGTGCTGGAGCTGTGCTTGGAGCACAACAGCTTTTGGAATTGCTGCTGCTGCTGCTGCTGGTTTGGGTGTGAGTGCATGGGGGTGGGCAGCCCTTGTCCCAAAAAATGAATTTTTTCAAAAGCCACTTGCCTAAAGGCAAGGGTGGATGAAATGCATAACCTCTGTGCCATGGCTGAGATTAAAACGCTGCTCACACAGGTTTGTGGAGCATCTCCTCCCTCACTGCAGCCCCAGAATGCATGTAAAGACTTGCAAAGCCCCCACTGACTCAGTCCCCACCATCCTGTCCCAAACCCACAATCCCAGCAAAGGAAACTCCACATCTTTCCTTCGTGTCTGGCTGCTTGCAGATTACTGTGGGATGAAGAAAGTCACCTCCATTGCTCGGGCATCCTGCACAACGCACAGCAGGGACCATCCCTGGGGACAGGGAGTCCCAAATAAGCTCTCAGTGAGTAATGAGGAACTCCAGCAGATGCACTAAAAATAAGGAAGCATCAGGCAGCAGATAAATCAGCTGCAGGGGCCCCTGGCCTGACGTAGCCCTGATTTGTGGCCTGACCTCGGCCGCACTCACCAGACTCCTCAGGCCCCGGCTCTCCTGGCTGGAAAGCCAAGGAGAATAAAAAGCAGGATGTCAAGGCTGAGCTTAGCTTTCCCTTCTGCAGATAAATCACTTGGAGATGAGGAAATTGGCTGTGTTTGTTTGCCAACAACTCACTCCCGGCGTGCCAGGCCTGGCTGAGCAGGGCAGCCGTGCCGGGCAGGTTGCAGGGCCGAGGTGGGAGGATGAGCAAACACCCTTTGCTGTCTTCGGCCTCATGGGGTGGAGAGTTATCCCAAAAAGCCAGTCCCCAGCAGCACCCAGGGAGAGGGAGCAGGGTGTGAAGAAAAGGTGAGAATGGAGGGACCGTCCCCATTCTGCCCTGCAATATTCAGGTCACACCAGCACTCTGCATCACTGCACGGCCACCAGAAGAGCTGCATAAATCACCTAAAAATAAAAAAATGCAAGGTCCTTCCTGAAGCATTTCCTCATCACTAGTTCGAGTGCTGGTGTTTTTTCCATTCCATGCAAGAAATCTCCTTTTTGATCCCTCACATCCCACGCTGTGTTTTGTGGGAACAGAGTTGATGTCCAACAACCTTGCCAATATTCCCAGGCTGGTTGGGGTGTAGTATAAAGGCACATGCAGCTTGCTTTCCCTTCTCCAGCTGATGGGAAGTCAGGAAGGGTGATATGTTTTAGCTGGGGAAGTAAATCAGCCAGAGCAGCAGGCTGAGCTCATGGATATTGAATCATAGCAAGTGCCTGTATTTTTTGGCAGTAAAGATCCTGTCTGGAGGCACCTTTGGCACCTGGCACCCTCAAGGCTTGATTTGGGGTGTCTCAGGCATTAACTACTGAACGGGGAAAGCTCAAGGAGACAGAGAGCAGGAATTGCACCTTTCCCATCCCCGTTTTCCTGGCAGTTTGCTGCAGCTCGTGTTCCCATCTATTCTGGAGCTGAGGCTGTGAAAACAAACGGGGGCTGATTACGCCCCGCTCCGAGGAATGGTGCGGATGTGAGAAGCAGCAGAAAAACTTGCTCACTTGGTGTTTTTCTGAGTGCCTGCCAGAGCTGCATCTGCTCCTCGGTCGACGCAGAGCAGGATCACTGCCTGGCTGCTAGAAGAGAGGAATTTGAATAATTTCTGTCACGTGGAGGAAGAAGGAGCAGAGACCCACCTTGATGGCCTTTGGGAGCTGAGAACTGATGCTCATGGTCATTGAGTGGCATGTAAGATACACCAATGGATGGATTTTTCTTTTATTTTTTCTTCCTTTTAGTGCAATGCTTTCCAAAATGGTTTTTATTTCAGGGGCTGAGCTTTAAAGGGCTCTGGGCTTGTGTGTCTTTTAGAAACCTCGAATCCTTTATTGAGCAGATCCTAAAATCCCACTCCTGGTGCCCCACTGTGGGAGTATAAATCAAATCTTCCTCTTCTCTCTCACTTACGTACCCTGAGTCTCCTTATTCCCTGCTTTTATACGTGGAGATGTGTGTGTGGATCAAGCCTCCTCCCAAGTGGACTATTGTGAGTACTGGACCACATAAAAGGCAGAAATATCCAATAAAATCAGACCTGGTGAAGCCAAATAAAAAAGCTACGAGCAGAAAAGCTCTGCAGAACTGCAGCAAGAGCTGCTGAGAGGTTTTCTCCAGTCCCACCTCCCCAGCCTCAGCAGATCCTCTCACTTGTGGTCTGTCTTGGAACTGGGAGGGAGGGAAGAGCATGAACAGATGTGATTCCTTGCACAGGAAAGAGGCACCTGGGTTCATGGTGAGGAGACCCACAGGACCTTCCAGACACTGGGCTGGGAGAGCCTTCTGCTGCCCTTTCCCTCTCCTTTCTTCCCATCTCTCAGCACCACCTCTTCAGGGAGCTGGGACCGGTTTAAACGCATCTGTTTGAAGGCAAGGAGGGAGAAAGGTGGAGGAATACAATTACTGGGTCAGTGATGTATCTCCCGCAAGGTTCCCAGGGTGCAGCGTGTCTGCCTGAGCAAAAATCACCATTCATCTGGCCCTGATAATTCCATAAACAGCTCCAGGTCCAGGGATGAAACAGACCCACCCCCTAAGGGGTGCCTGTGTTTTGATGGATGCCTCAGACAGCTGCTCCCTCTGGGATGAGCAGTGTTCTGCTGCAGGACAGACCTCAGCACCCCAAAACGGGCCCTTTCTTCATCCTCAGCCAAAGGGGAGGGGCTGGGGGATCCGCTGGGATCCCAGTGGCACTTGCTCAGGCTCTCTGCTCAGCCTCTAATCCCTAGGGACACGCTGAGTGTGTTTGGAGCCTGGGAGGGATCTGGGTCTCTGAGCTAAGCTGTGTCTTTCTCTCAAGTGTTTTAAACTGCACTAAAAAATATGATATTAAAAAAAAAAAGCATTTAATTAGGAGGATCCCAAGGCCCGCTGTGCTCTGGTTTGGCCAGGGGTAGGGAATGGAGCTGGGAGCATAACAGGGATATAACAAGCAGCAAAACATAATCCTGGGATTACAGGCAGCAATTAGCACCACGGGTATGGCCATGTCACCTTGTGCTCTCTGTCTGCAAGATTTGGGGTAAAATACAGGGGCTGGATTGTGCCTCCAGCCCAGGCTCACTCCATGCCTCAATCCCTGGGTTTGGGCTAAGGCAGGATTAGACCCGTGCTGGGTTCCTGCAACACATTGGCATCACAGTTCCTTAGGGAAAACAACACCTGGATGACTCCAAGGAGCACTGGTCTGGATGTGAGCGGGGGAGAGCTGTTGGCAGCAGCAGGAGGTGGAGAAGAGATGCTCCAGAGGGGCAGGATGGAAACAGAAACATGAGCTGCAGCCAAGGCTGTGCTGGGTGAGGCTGAGCCCCCCAGCCTGTGCCCTGTGCCCACCTGCACGGCTCAGCCCACACTGGGTGGGAGCAGGCAGCACCAGGCACGTCCCAGGCTGCTTTCCAGAGCCATGGATTGTAGCTGGAGTGGGTGCCTCCTCCCCAGAGCAAGTCACAGCCATCCTGGCCTGCCAAAAAAAAACCCCCCAGCAGCACTGAGAGGCCACAGTGCTGGGTTTGCAGGCAGCCAGGCTGTGTCACAGCAGCATCCACCTCCTCTGAGATGGAGGAGGCAGATGGAGACAGCACAGCCCACTGCAGCCATTCCCTCCTGGTCCAGAAAATGGAAAATTCCCCACCCATAAAATGGGGAATTCAGGGAGCCATCGGTGCTGACTCGCCAAGGAGGCATCAGGTCACAGCAAATGATGCAACCCTCCCTGGGCTGGAACTGGATGGTCTTTAAGGTGACTTTTAGTCCAAACCATTCCACAAATCCGTGATTCCATGCCGCAATCCTCCCCATGCCCAACAGCCCTGTGCGAGCTGCACCTCTCAGACAGCTCAGGCTGTTTTCTTAAGGGAGGTCATTTAAAAATCCCGGATATTTGCCCAAGGGACCGGCTGCCAGCGAGCCGGTGTCCAGGAGAGGGCAGGATGAGCCGCCACACCGCAGCACAGCACCTGCATTTTGGGTCGTGCCGAGGCATTATTTCCAGCCCAGACACAACTTTGCCTTTTCCACATCTCTCTCTCTCTCTTTCGGTTTGGGTTTTTTCTTTTTCTTTTTTTTTTTTCTGTTTTGTTTTGGTGGTGTTTTTTTGTTTGTTTGTTTGTTTGTTTGTTTGTTTTTTGTTTTTTTGTTTTGTTTGTTTGGTGTTTTTTTTGTTTGTTTGGTGTTGGCTTTTTGTTTTTGGTTGTGTTTTGGGGGGGTTTTGGATTTTTGGGTTTTTTAAATTGGTTTTTGGGGTGGTTTTTTTTTTTTGGTTTTGTGATTTGGTTTTGTTTTGGGGGTTTTGGGGGGTTTGGGTTTTTTTGGTTTTTTGGTTTTTGTGTGTTTTTTGGGGGGTTTTTGTTTGTTTTTTGTGTGTTTTTGTTTTTGTTTTTTTTTTTTTGGTGAGCTTAAACCCCACTGAAGCTCTGAGGTTTGTGCCTTTCCTGGTCCCTCGCAGCCCAGGTGTCCCTGGTGAGCCAGGCCAGCAGGCACCTTGTTTACAGGGTGTTCCTGGTGCAGAGCCACCGCTCTTTGGAGAGGTGACAGAGGTGACATGTGCCTCGGCAGGGCGGGGAAAATGCCCTGCGTTAATCCAGGGATCAGCTGCAAGGAACGTTGCCCTTCCAGGAAAAACAGGCAGCTGTGGTCACCATCCAGCCCCCGAGCTGTGGGTTTGTCGAGGGCTCTGCCCCATCCCGAGGTTCTGGAGCTCAGCGGGGACACTGGGGGTGTTGGCATCACCCCGAGAGGGTCAGCACACAGCTGAGACTGAGGCAGTGTGGAAAATACTCTCTGCTGGGCAGCCCAGACCAGACTGAGAGGTGGAGAAAGCAGCTGGGGAGCCGAGGAGGATGATGGAGGGAGGTTTTCTGGAGCAGCAGCAAGCCAGGAGAGGGTCACTGAGCAGCACAGCCGAGGGCACTTCCCTAGCACTGCTTTCTCCAGAAATAACACCCTTCCCCAGACACTCTGGAGACTCCTCTGGCCTTGCACTGTTAATGTTTAACCCCTGCACAGGGACAGCGTGTTGCAGGCAGCAGGGAGGTGGTGTCAGGCTGTGGGGACAGCAGTAGGTGGCTGGGCACACACACGAGGTCACCTCCCTGCACTGGGGGACCCTCATGGCCTCGTGTCACCAGCAGCACCTGGCTCCTGCTCCCTGAACTCCAGGGAAGTGGCTTTTCCAGGGAAGAGTTCACTTGGGACAGGGGCTGCTGGGGCTGTGGGATTCCTGGGCTTCACTGGGGGTGAAAGGGGAAGGATGCTGGGGCAGCCTCCCCCACGAAGCTCCCAGCTTGGCAGGCAGAGCCTTGGGGTGATGCACGGCGTGAACCCCGTGTGTTTGTGCACACCAAGCCCATTTTCCCACAGGAACATCACTCAAACAGGCCCAGGCCTTCCAGGGGTGCTTGGTGCCATGTTTTAGGGCGAGCTCTGGCATGCTGAGGATAAAAAACCCCGGGCTTCCTTGTACACAAACAAAGCTTGACTTTATTGCCTTTAAAGTGCAACCAGCACAAACAGTGGCAAAAGTGCAAACACTGATAATGCTCGGAACATTCTGAGCTGTGCAAACACGCTGGAGGTGGGGGACTGTGTTGAAATGAAGGGGTGAGGAGGCTGGGAGGAGGAGAGGTCCCTGCCCCAGCAGCGCCCCAGGCCCCTCATTCCCTTTCCCCAGTGCCCCAGGCAGTGATGCTGACTCTGGGCTGGGGTGGGAGCAGCCTCAGGGTGGGCAGGGCTGAACGGGATCCTCTCAGAGCACAAACCCCCACCGAGATGGGATGCAGATGTTGTTACAACACTTCTAGCCCCAGCCCCAGGCTGTGCCCTGCCCTGGCAGAAGGAAGAGCTCCAGAGCTGCCCCTCGGAGCTGCGGGGACAAAGCAGAGCCATGAATCCCCTGCCTGGTGGCTGCTCACACAGAGCATCCCACCCTGTCTCAGATGCCTTGTGGTGGTCAGAATGCTGAATAAATCTCTTGCTTTATTCCCTTTTCCCCCCTATCTCCCCTCCTTTTAGCTGCATTACACACATCTGGACCCTCTTGAGCCTTGCTCAGCATTTTCTATCCTATGCAGCTCTCCAAAGCCTCCTCCAGGTGATGAGCCAGAGGTGGCTGCTGTATATCCCAGCTTCCCTGGTGGCACAAATCCCTGTTTTCCCACCCCTCGGGGCCCCTCAGGGCACATTTTGCCCTGGATAGGGGAGGATGATGCACAGAAGGCTCAGTCCTGGCAGAGGTGGGACAATTTACAGTGAGCCTGAGCACCAGTGCCGTAGGGAGAGACAAAAATCCAACTCCTCAGGAGACATTTTAGGCTTCTGCCTCCTATTCCTTAAGATTACCAACCAGGCTGGGAAAAGGAGGCCACTGCAAGAGGGATGAAAAGAAGAAAGAGACCAGTGGAGAATCAGGCAGGGTGCAGGGACGTCAGCCCTTCTCTTGTGTTCATCCCTCTGGATCCCAATACAGCAGAGAATCCTCCCGGGCTGTTTTTGCTGCCAGGCTGGGAGGGGAAGAGGTGCCTGGAATCAGGGCAGCCCCATCCCAATGCTCCAGCTGACAAATTCCCACCAGATGGGAATTTTTGGAAAACCAGGGACCCAACCAGCCTTTCCCTGACTACTTGAGATCAAGCCAACCTCCAGCACTTGTTTTCATACAGCCAAGAAGACCAGAATATTGGGAGGAATTAATGTCCTGGCCAGACCTACCCAAAACCAGCCAGTTCAGCATGTTACTGAGGGTTGGGACAGGCAAACAAAATGAGGATCCACTCACTTTTGTAAGGCTTGGGAAAACAGGCTGGAGTACAGTACATAATGTAACAAAAAAATAGACGTACTGGGCTGAGTACAGTTGCTTTGGGACAAAGTGATCCAGTTTTCAAATTTTTTATTAAGCCAAAGCTTCCTTTACTTTTGCTTCCAGATCTGCCAAGTCTCTTCTGAGTGAAGTTTTGGGGATTTTCCCAGCTGGACTCCATGTCTGGTAGGAGAGGCCAGGGGTGCCTGCAGTGCCCTGTCTGGGAGCAGAGAGGTGACAAACATCAGATGTGACACCTGGGCTGGTGTTGGCCCAGGGTGGCTTGTGGACAGAACCCAGGCTGGAGGCCAAAAGCAATAAGTGATGAGAAGAAATCAGGAGTTTTTCAGGTATGTGCTGGGTGCTGTTGAATGGCTTCAGCTTGACAGAGGGCAGGTTTAGGTGGGTTATTGGGAAGGAATCCTTCCCTGTGAGGGTGGTGAAGCCCTGGCACAGGGTGCCCAGAGAAGCTGTGGCTGTCCCATCCCTGGAAGTGTCCCAGGCCAGGTTGGATGGAGCTTGGAGCACCCTGGGATACTGGAAGGTGTCCCTGCCATGGCAGGAGGTGGAACTGGATTAGCTTTACTGTCCCTTCCAACCCAAACCATTCCCTGGCATGTGGGTGACACTCCCACAAGAGGGACATTCAAGGAAGAAGCCAGACAAAGCACTCCTTGGGTGCATGATGCTCCCAGGTTTTTGGAGCAAGCTGTTACTCCCTTTACAAGCTCTTTCTCTCCTGCTGCTCACCCCAAACACTTCCCTTCCAAAAAATCACGATGAGCATCACACAAGCCCCAGGAGCCCCATTTCCCCCCAGCCCTGCCCTGCAGGCTGCCAGGAGCAGCTGTACCTCACCTGCGGGGTGCTGGAAGCTGCCAGGCCTGAAATGCTCACAGCTCCCCAGGGAGCAGCAGAGCTATTTCAGAGGCTTCAAAATTGCAGCAGCCGAAATTATTTCCTGCATTAAGTTATTTAAGCATCTGGCTGTGCAGGTACAAAAGCAGCTTGCTTAGAAAAAAACGCTTTTCCCTGCTAACCTCCTTCAGTTTTCCCACAGACACGGTGTTCTCCGTGCTGCTGGGATTTGGGGAAATAACCTGCTTTGGGTGAGCGTGTTTGGGATGGGACGACCCCGGAGCGCTGGGCACGCTCGGGATTCATCCGTGGGGCCCCGGGGAGGAGCAGCGGGGTCGGTGCCCTCCCTAGCCCGTGTCCCAGCCCGTGTCCCTGCCCGTGTCCCTGCCCGTGTCCCAGCCTTACGCCAGGGTCAGGCGCCCCACATCACGCGCAGGAGCATCGCCACCGACTGGCACTTCACAGCTGCTTTGAGGTGCTGCCAGGGACTGGAGGTCGCGCCTGCCAACAAATCACAGGCATTGTGCTCCATCGCTCCCCCCCTTTCTCCCCGTTAATGGCCCCTTTCTGTCCCCAGGGAACGTGATTCTGCATCATCCCATCCCTCTGTGAACCCCAGCTCTGCTCTGGGCTGGCTGCCTGCACCCACTGCTGGCCACGTCCCAGCTGGGGCTCTCCGTGCTGGCTCTGCAAGAAGCGATTGAGCCCCACTCCATCCCCCAAAAAAATCACTTGGTGCATCCAAGAAAACATCCCCCACCACAGCGGCCGTAAACCAAGACACCAAAAATGGGGTTTATCCCCCGACTGTTGCAAGAGCATCTCCCTCACTCTGCCTCACAGTGGTACCCCGGGGCAGTGGCACACAGCAGCGTGCAGCCCAAAGCCCAGGGCTGGAGCAGGTGGGGGTTTGGGAGCTCTCTGGGAACACAGAAGCCACCGAGTCAAGCTGTTGTTCTCATTTGTTATTCAGCGTTAAGGAAACGGGCGCCCGTTCCTTTCAGCCTCCCCATCCCGGAGGATAATTGATGCTAACGTCATTTCATTTCACTCCAGCTGCTGGGCTCGGGAACAGATGTTTTATTGTTACAACTGAACACACGGAACCCAAAAAAATTAAAAAATAAAAAAAAGCAACAAAACTCAGCTGATTTGTGTTTGTGTGTGAGGTTAGCCGTGGTTTCCACTCCCCACGAATGCAAGGAGGCAGAGCAGCAGTCCCAGGGAAGGCCCAGGCCTCTGGGAAAGCCAAGGTTTATACATCCAGTCGATGATTCTACATTCCCCCACCTCCAAAATTCTGCCCTGTCCAAGGGGCAGGTGCTTCCAGCGGAGAATCATTTCCTCAAGGCTGAGCTGTCCCCTCCAGGTGGGGTGCACAGCCCTTGCACCCTCCCAGGAGCAGGATCCACCTGGCTTTTCCACAGAGGAGCACAGCACACGCACAAGGGCAAAGACACACAGAATCACAGAATCAGAATCATTAGGTTGGAAGAGACCTCCAAGATCATCAAGTCCAACCCAACCCTAACCTCAAACTAAACCATGGCACCAAGTGCCACATCCAGTCTTNAAACTAAACCATGGCACCAAGTGCCACATCAAGTCTTTTCTTAAACACATCCAGAGATGGTGAATCCACCACCTGCCCAGGTAGACCATTCCAATACTTTATTACCCTTTCTGTGAAAAGTTTTTCCTAATATCTAACCTGTATTTCCCTTGGCACAGCTTGAGACTCTGTCCTCTCATTCTGTCAGTTACTCCTTGGAGAAAGAGATCAACCCCACCTGACCACAGCCACATTTCAGGGAGTTGTAGAGAGTGATAAGGTCACCTCTGAGTTTCCTTTTCTCCAGGCTAAACAACCCCAGCTCCCTCAGTCCTTCCTCATAGGGCTTGTGCCCCAAGCCACTCACCAGCCTTGTTGATGCACCTCTCCTCCAAGGAGAAGCCAAAAACAGGTGCAGAAATGTGCCACTGGCACGTGGATTTCCAGAGCTCAGCCTCCTGTGAAAGAGCTCATGGACAGCACCCTGCACCTGCACTGGGTGATCCAGGGTAGGAGTGCTGCACTCATAGCCATGCTGGGAATCTCCCAGGGACACACTCATTGCTCCAGGAGCATGGGATGGAGGGGGGAGGACCATGACTTGCTCTGCAGTAGGTGCAGGACAATACCTGGAATCATTGGCTTGAGCTCTCCACTGCATCCTGAAGGATTCCTGTGAAGCTACCACCAGGCAGGCTATGGAGCAGGTGGAAAAACCTTCCCTGTCTGCCAAAAAGAGAGATGTTTAAAATGAAAAATCTTACCGAGCAGCCAAAAAGGGAGCCCTAAACCTACCCAGCCCAACAGATGTTAAATGTTGATTTTCACTCTAGCACTAACAACCCTCTAGAGAAGAACAAAACATCTCCCTTGCAGAAGAACTGGGAAACACTCTGTTACAAACTGTACAGGAGGCACCAGAAGGGCAGGTGTAGGTGTTCTCCTCACCTCACCTGAGGAGGCACCTTTGCTGTAGGTGAGAAATTAACCCTCAGAAAGAAGTAAAGGGCTCTGAAATGCCCACAGCAAATTATGTGGGTGATTTTCCCCTCAGGGCTGTGCACAAGGCTGATAGGAGCATCTTTTGACACCTGCTGGTGTGTGCCACACACCTGGCAATATTCCTGTGTTTTCTCCCTGTTCCACAAGAGGTGGGTGGGAGGGATCCAATCCTTGGGAATCCAACTCATGAAATGCCCTATTCCCCTTCAGGACACTGCACTGGAGCTGGGGCCTGGCACATGGTTTGAAAAGCCCTGGCAGTGGAGTGACCACGGCACCTTGTCTTAAAAAGCCGATGGTGGAGGACTTTTCATGGCTGCAAATAAAACACCCTGACCATGAAGAGCAGCTCTGGGCTCTGCAGCACCTGTGCAGGAAACTCAGACACCAGATGTGACTGTCCCCTTGAGAAGGACAGTTTGGGCAAGGTCTCTGTACAGCCAAATCACAGCAAGGAGCTGGAGGTGGGAAATACCTCTTGGATATCCCCCCCTTCCCATTCAGCTGGGTGAGCAGCAGGGATGGAGTTAGTGAGTGTCCCCCACAAACCCAGGCCTGCTGACAAGTTGTTCCCACTCCCAAACAACTCCCTGCATCCCACCTCAGGCCCAGGGATGCTTGGTGCCTGCTGGCACCAGTTTCTCATCTGGCTTGGCATCAGCCCATGGCCACAGGTGTTAGAGCTCTGAGCAGGCAAGGGGAGATGTTGGGGATGCCATCACAGCAAGCCCGAAGGATTTGGTGTTCCTGGGGAGCAGCACTGGCGCAGAGGCCACCTCGTTGGCCAGCAGAGTCCCTGGGGTTGTCCCGAGAGGTCAGTGAAACTTTCAGGGGGTGACATTGCGTGGGGACACGCAGGGGAGCAAGGAACTGGCTGCAAACGCGGAGCTGGGTCAGCTCTAGGTACAGAGCCCGAGAGGAGATGTCAGAAGGAGATGTCATGGAAAATATTTACTCCATGAGGTCAGTGCACCCTCGGCTTCTCTCTGGAGGGGACTTTGAACACAGGAGGGCAGACGTTTCCCTTCTGCAGGAGGGAGGCCGGGGAGAGCAGGCACTTCCCTCCGCTGGGCAGATGAAAAGCACAAGTGGAAAGTTTTGTGCATAAGGCAAAGCAACTGAGCCGTCAGCTGCCGGCCACTGGGTGCCTGCTGTTAGGGGAAACTGCCTGTTTTGGAAATAAAAGGGGTGGATCTCTGAGAAAACTGCCTGGGAGGGAAAAAAACACCAGAGAGGATCCCCCAAAGCAGAGCCATGAGCTGGCAGTAGGACACAAGGAAGTGCAGGCACGCTCTGGGTTGTGTATAGAGGGGAAAAAGCATCCCAAAATTGTGTGATGGCTCAGAAAAAAAAATACCCCAGTCCTCATGTCTGGCTGTTTCCAGCAATAAAAACAGTGCTTGGCATCCTGTGCTCCTCGGGTTCAGCTCCCTCCCACAGGGATCCTCGTCACAACCTCTCATGTTGAAGGTGAGGTTTGAGTGTTGGTGCTGCTCAGTCCCATCAGTGTGTGCAGCTCTGGATGAAAGCCATGTGTGATTGATCACTGCTGGGTGCTCAGGCCGCCTGAAACAGGTGAGGCCAAGAATTTGGGTGGCTCAAGCAGAGAAAATCATCTCCTAGATGATCATCAGAAAAGGCAGATATTTCACACCTCATGAGGCAGAGCTCTCAAATGATGACTCCCACCCAGCACATTTTGCTTGGCCTAATTTCCAGGCAAACCTCATGCCTTAAAGCAGGGATCTGATACTTACTGCCCTTCCAGGAAGCATCTCTTGACACAATTGCTGGTTGGGTCAGCATCCCAGGGGAGAATTTCTCTCTTTATTTCAGGCTTCGATGATAAATTGATGGTTTTCCCCCAAGAGGACTGTGACTCCATCACCACTCACAAATGAAAGGGGCAGAGGGGCTTCCAGTGCTGCCAGCAGTGACTCAAGAGGTGGGACTCCAGCCCTCCTGACTCACTCCCTGTGAGCTCAAGCCCTGGTGAGATGCTTCCCTTGCATCAGTCACTCTGGAGATGATAAAGGGACTCAAGCTATGTTTTCAAGACATGCTGTGCTGTTTTAAGCCCCCACACATTCTCCTTTTCAAGGTATTTTCCCCCCTTTTTTCAGCTTTTGACTCACCATGTTGCCAACTCATCACTCCACTGAGCAAGCAGGGTATGGGTGGCCTTCTCCCCACCCTTCTCCAGTTTGTCCCAGTCTCATCTCAGCATCCCAGCACCCTCACCTCAGCTCCCTTAGCACAAGGGTTCCTGTTGTCCCAGCAAATTCCCCCTGAGACCACTTACACCAGAGCCCCCCTGTGCCACCAGAGGGGTCTCCAGGTCTGCACCACCAGACCCTCACTCTCCTGGGACTCATCCAGGAGTGACAACAGTGGGAGGGCTGTCCCCTGTGCCCTGCCTTGCTCTCCCACCCAGATCCTGCCCCTCGCCCCAGCTGGGCACTGTGGTGGCTCAGACACTTGAGCCGCAGCTCAGCTGTTGACTCCAGCCCATCCCCGAGGAGAGGGATGGGGATGAGGACTTGCTCCAGGGTGGAATTTCACTCACTTCACTGACCCAGTGCGTGTGGTGTGCTCTAAAAATACACAAATGAAACAGTGTGCGGCCCAGACCCACCCCGTGTCCCGCAGAGGCCTGCTCGGCCAGGCCCGGCCTCCCTGGCTGAGAGAAATTAAGCTGAAGCCTGAAAACTAGGGCAAATTTTAGGAGATGTGGATGTGGGGGTCAGGAGCAGGAAGGTTCTGTGTGCCCCTCACACTCCCTGCTTTGCTAAGCAAAGCTCAAAGACCAGCCAAGCTCATCCTATCTCCCCTGGGTTCTCCCATCCCTCTGAGCACCCCACTGCCCCTCTCATCCTGCCACAGCCAGGCTGGGCTGGTGCAGGGGGCACAGCAGGGACACAGCCATGGGAGTCACATCCCCACCCACCAAGACCATCCCCCCCTCATGGTGTCCTTGTCCTCAGCCACTTCAGACAAGCCCCAAAAGTGGCAGCAGGAGCTTTTCTTTCCCATCCTCACCTACTTGACTTTATGCTCCATAGCAACGAATTTCACCCCCATTCCTTCTTCCCTCTCAGGATCGTCCACACTCAGTCCCCACATGGACGTCATTAACAGGAACCACCCCTGAGCCTGATGCTGCTTTAATTAATGGGATGTTCTGTGATTGTAAAACCCCCTTCCCCCCCTGCTCCTGCCACATCTGGGAGCCCTGGCGCTTGTCCTGCCTCTGTCCCCTCGCGTGTTCCAGGGACAGGGAGCCAAAGGGGACAGCAGGCAACTGAGGTTTCCCTGCACTCAGTAATAAACAAATTCTCCTGGGGGCAGGAAACCCAGGGGAGGTGGATTTCGGTGTGCAGGCAGATGAGGAGGCAGAGGAAGAGGGCAGGAAGCCCAGGGGAGGTGGATTTGGGGGGGCAGGCAGATGAGGAGCCGCGCTGGCAGCCGGCACAGGGAGCGGGGACAGGATGTCACCCACAGCTCCTGTCGCCGAGCTGGGGAAGGGGAAGAGAAGTTTGTCCCTCGGCCAAGGGGCTGTTCCTGACTTCGGGAGAGGGTCTGGAGCCGGGCTGCACCCCAGGAATAGCCATGCATCCCGACACGGAGAAGCTTCCCCGGTCTCCCAGTACAAGCTGTGCCCACCATTGCCATGGCTCCTGTCCCCCCGCGGGTGACACCCCCTGCCCTGGGACACGCTGTCCCCTGCCCTGCCACCCCGAGAAAGCCACCAGGCCAGCGAGGTGCCCGGGCAGGCAGCAGCTGATGCAAGGACCCGGTTGGGTTACAGGTTGTTCTCATGTTTACCAGCTCCCGGCCCCGCATCCCGTGCCGGGAGGATTCCTGGAAGCAGGAGGTGATTTCACAGCCCTGCCCGTGCCGCAGAACACGCAGGTTGTGCCAAAAGCACAACTCCTCCCGTGACTGCCGCCGATATTTCCCAAGCGGCTGGCAGGGAGCAGCCACCCCCTTCCTGGCTCCCCTCCTCCTCCTCCTCTCTTGCTGATCTTTTTTCCCTTTTTAAAATTCTCCTTCCCCTCTTCTCAGCTCTAATTTTTCCCATCTCTTAATCTGAAGGCATGCCAGAGGTGCTGGAGGTTGCCAGACTTCCAAGGGGATGGGTAAATCCTGGTTTTCCTGCAGTGTTGTGCTGTGACTCCAGAGCCCCAGGCAGCCACTCCGGGGTGCAAGAAAGGAATAAAGTCCTGGAGTCCAGACTCTCTAAATTGTTTTTGGAACTCTTTCTTACGTGTGCAGGGAAACAGGGTGTCAGTCTGAGCATCACTTGCAAACCCAAGCATTAGGATAACAAGCCCCTTGCTATTACCACCCCTGAATTACCCCCCATGACCTCCAGCATCATGTCCAGCACCTCCTCAGGACTCCTGATCTATTTTCTCTCTGATTCACTTTAAATACATCCCAAGACAGTTTGTTTACATCTTTCAGAGGGTCTTGTGTGTCCAGATCTTTCTATCATGCTGCCTTTTCCCAAGCCCCTCCACACCTCTGATCCCAGCAGGGCAGGCCAGAGGGGAGTGAATCCTTGCATATGCTGCTCCAAAGATCTCCTCAATCCACATGCCCTGTTGGCAGATGTTCTGAACTGGGATCCCATGACTGGCATCAAGCAATGAACCACTCCACGACCAGGCCCAGCCCAACCCTGCCTTTACAGCCTGGTGTAAATCATTTCTTCTCCCTCCCTTTTGGGAACAGCATCACCCACAGCTGGGCTTTACCTGGTGCCCCACCTGCGTTACCCCCCATGACCTCCAGCATCATGTCCAGCACCTCCTCAGGACTCCTGATCTATTTTCTCTCTGATTCACTTTAAATACATCCCATAATGGATTGTTTACATCTTTCAGAGGGTGTGTGTCCAAATCTTTCCATTTTTATTCCAGATTTCTTTTTGAGGTAGACTGGAAGCTATCCTGGGTTGCCATTAGGGCAAAGGTCTCCCTGGGATATTTTTACACGTTCAGGAAGACAAACTGTAAGATCTAATCTTGCAAAAACCCCTGAAGCATTTTGTCAAGACACCTGCACAATTCCTTCATGGCAAATGAAACACCCTCAAGCTGCAAGTTAACTTAAACCTCCTGGGCTTTTTTTCTGGTGTGCATTTTCGTCCTGTAAACAATGAGCCGAACAAAGCACCTTTGCTACCCAGTGGAAAATTCAGTCTTGGCAATGGGAAAAAAAAAAAAAAAGCTTTGTAAATAAATGGTTGGTTTTGAAAAGGGTCAGGACAGCGTCCACTCCATTGGGTGGGCTCTGGAATATGTGTGGCCAGGAGTGCTGCATGAAAGTGAGAGGAAAGGAGAAAGGGAGGAGAAGGATGTGAGAAGGAGGAGCAGACAGGTCCTGCAGGACTGAGCACCCCAAATTTCAGTGACCACTCCCAGTGCTCAGCACTGCTGCCACGTGGGGATGGATCAGCCTTGACGCCGTGCGGGGTCTGGATCCCCATCCCACACACAGGAACGCCCTGTCCCGGCCTTCCCAGCACAGGGACAGCTTGGGAGGGCCCCCAGGCTGATGTCATGGGTGTGAGTAATGCCAGCACTGGCTTTGGGATGGGGATCCCTCCCTGTGACCTCCTCAGACATCCCCCGCTCCTCTGTGGGCTCCATCTCTCTATCACATCCGTGTGCCCTCCTCCTCCACCATCTCTGTCCCAGCTGCTTTGCATTGCAAATATCATGGAAGCCCTGGCAAAACCCCAGTCAGCAGCCAGGCCCCTGTCAGCACCTATTATCTCCTGTGTTGGCCGTGTCCTCAGCGAGCTGCTTCAAAATAAAGGCAGGAGGACGTTGCCCATGGGCAGGAGGAATTTTCCACTGGGTGGGTACAGCCAGCCTGGCTCACGGGATGCAGTGCCCTGGCTTGTGTCACCCACCAGCACCCTGAGAGGCAGCTGTGCCCATGGGCAGCCCCCTCCTGTGCTGCCCAAATCCCGGGGGATTGCCCAAAAGAGGCTCCTTTCAGCTGAACCTGACACACTCCCACCTCATTCCGAGGGGGACAGGCTTCAATCTCCAGATCCAACCCACAGCAGCTCTCTTCAGGCTCACTCAGCATGACCTTGGCAGGAGGTTTTGTGCAGGAGGTGACCCCTGGGCAGGGGACAGGACAGAGCAGGGGATATGTCTCTGTCCTATCAAACTGCCTGCAGGGATTTTAACTGAGCCCAGCCCTGCTGGTGATGCTCAGGAGGAAATGATGAGGAACAAGAGGTGCTTGAGGGGGAGAAGATGAGGAGTGAGGGTTCCTCGAGGCTGCAGACATGTCTGAGAGGGAGGTCATCCTCACCTTTCCTGGAGGGTCATTTCCTCCCTGCAGCACACAGCACTCTCAGGCTGTTTCAAACCAGCTGAACAGCTGGCAGGGCACCCAAACCACTTCCCTTGGCCACAGGCAGTGCGATCCAGAGGGTCTCCAGGCCAAAAATCCACTGTCCACTCCTCTCCTGGCTGGCAACCAGCTGTCTCCAGCTCCTTGCCACTCCACATCTGGAAGGGAAGCATCAGGAAGGGACACACTGGGCACTTCCCCTCTGCACATCTGGGAATTGAGAGCGCTGCCTCATTGTGCTGGGGCAGGGAGGGTTTTGCTGGTGTTATTATTCCAAGCTGGCCCAGAGTCCAAGGGAAACAAAAGCTTCTTCCTTGCCAAAGGGAGGGCTGGCTGGAGGCAGCCACAGGAGACGAGGGCTGGGCTATTCCCTGGGCTCCTAAACGCTGCATTTTGGTGTTTAAATTTATCCCTAGATTGAAGCTGTGCAGACATGAGCCCTTCTGGGGAGCCAGCAGCCTGGCCAGCATCAACATGAACTTCATGTGTGCCCTTCCTTGGCTGCAAGCTCAGCCCCCAGATGTGCTCCACGGGGCAGATTCCTGACAGAGAAACACCCCAGACGTGCTCTGGAGAGCAGTGGTGGCTGGGCAAGGCAGCCTGGATGGAATGACAGCTCTTCGGGCCATCCAAACTGCAGCAAGACAAAGGAAGATGCTGGCAAGTTTTTCTCTCCTCGTTAAGCAGATGACAAAGAGAACTTTCCAGCAGTGTGAGACAGAGCTCTGGCCGTGCCCTGTGTCACCTGCCTCTTTCCTGGGGCACAGAAAGTCCTTATGACTTGTGGCCTTTGGTTCTTTGAGATGCCAGTCCTGGCCTGGGAAAGGAGCCAAGCCCTCGCTTCCATTTCATCCCCAGGATCCATCACCCCCAACCTCCCTGCAGTGCACAGCAAACGGCCTCAAGGAGAAAAGCTGTGCTCACAGCAGGTCCCCCCTCCACATTTAGACCCCCAGATGGGAGAGGCGATGGGTTTTAACCTCCCAAATCTGAAACTGAAAGGCTCCAGACAGGAGTTCTTTCTGTGATGCTCAGTCACACCACCTGGGAACCTGGGAATGGTCCAGGACTTGCCAAAAGCTGTCACCCCCCTGCAGCCCAGCTCTGTGGCCTCTGGCTGAGCTGGCCACTGGATCAAAACGGGCAAATGAGGAATCAGGAGGAATGCTGTCTATTTGCTGGAGCTCTGCAAACAATTCACGTGGCCTTGTCCTCTGGATGAACCTGCTTCGATAAGGATCCTGTTCATATTCCAGTGATTCCTGAAGAACTGAAAGTTTATTGCAGGTGAGCCATCCTGCTCTTGTCTGCAAGGGAAATGCATCTGGCTGGCTCAGAGAGGTGCTCCAAACTTCTGGGGCTTTTCTGCACAAATCCTATGTTGTTGGAACCCTGGGCACTGAGAATTTTAGGCTGTCTGTGCTGACAGGCACTGACCCCAAGAAAACACTGCATTTGACCTGAGGCTGTGGAAAAGGCTCCCAAAATTGAATGATAGAACTGGGATTATGGGTGTGTAGTTTGAATAGAAGTGTGTAATATCACATAGTGGAAAACTTAGAGTTTAAGGTTTTAGACTATAGTAATATATATAAATATATACAGTAAGTATAGTATTTACTATATATATTACTATTACTTATATATTGTAAATATATGTAAGATGGAGGTTTTAGGGCCTAGGTTAAGTCTTTGTTTTTCACCTTCTTCGTCATGGGTTTGGGTGGTATCTTGTAATGAGGTAGAAATTACCTAATTCCCAATTCTAGCAGAAAAGAAGATAAAAAGTTACACTGTGTTGTGTTAAAAGTACCCTAAAAAAAGGTGGAGAGGAGAGGCCTGGTGGGGGAATCACTGGCTGAAGAGACAACCTGACATTCCAAGGGCACCAAAGGGTGGGAATATCACACGAGATCTTTAGGATGAACAGCAAAAAATTGGTGATTGTTTTATACGCGGAGTAGCAGAATAATGAAAACAGCTGAAATACCCAATTTCATGGCTTATTGAAATCCTGGGGAAGATGATCCTGTCTCTGCACACAGCTCCCTAGGGATGAACTGTGTTCCACTGCTCTTGGGAGGGTTCAGATGCTGCAGGCATGCACAGAAAGCTTTGGGCACAGCAGGAAACACAAAGGTAGCTGTGCTGGTTTAGTATGGAAGGGATTTTTCTAAGAGAGTTACAGGAAAAAATCAATTAGTGATTGGCTTTAAAGTTGATAGCTTAATTAACTAGAGAATTTGATATGCTTATGCGAATACACAGGGTTAAAAATGAGAGAGAGGAAAAAGTTCTATTAAAAAGTGTTTTATTCTTATATAAATAAGAATTTATTTTATTTTTGTGTAATTTTTTTTCTCTTTTATAGTTGTATTAATAAACCCGTCTTTATACCTTTTAAGTTTAAACCTGCTTTGCTTTTCTCCTAATCCTGTCTCACAACAAGAAAAAAAGATAAATAATTCTGATGAACACTCAAAGCACAACACCAATTTTAAAAACCAAAAATTGACAAACATAAAACCACTCCAGTAGCTTTGGCCGGGGTATTTCACCCTCCTTTTTTCTTAAATACTAATCCAGATTGGAAGATAAATGCCTAACACCCACGGAAATACGTGCTCCTCTCCAGGAAAGAGAACTGCCAGCCATGCCCAAGCTGGGGAGAGCAGAAATGCAGAGAGCTTTGTGCTGGAGAGCTTTTCCCCATGACAAAGACAGCCTGGTGCCAGTGCAAGGAGAATTAAGTGGATTCAGTGAGTGGCTTAGACACAGGTTTTGTGAAAGCTTGTGGCTCATTGAGGAAGAGGAGTGGAAGGAAGACAGTGCCTGCTGCACAAGAGAACCATGACACAGACATAATCAAGCTTAGCTGCTCTGCTGAAGCTCTGAGTGATCTGCAAGGTCTGGGGAATACAGGTCAGCTCAATTTGCATCAACTCAGTGACTCCCACCATCCCCATCTCTTCCTTTGCAAATGCTTTTCCTTTTAGCCGTTTTCATTCCCTCTTCTCCCCAACCACTCAGTGCTGCCAGAAATGCTCACACCTGCAGATTGACAAGAGATTCTGCTCCAAAAAAGCAGCTCTGGAAGAGCTGGGGTGGGGGGGCATTGATCTCCATGACCTGCAGAAACTGAGGCCACAGCTGTGTCAGCTCTGCAGTGCTACTGAGGGATGATTGGGAATGCTGCCACCAAAAGTGGATGCTCAGGTGGGAAACACATCCAGGTTTCATTGGGATTTTCCCCTGCACCAAGCCTGCCAGAGGTCAAGAAACATTTGGACAACACTCAGGCACAGGGTGGGATTTCTGGGCTGTCCTGTGCAGGGACAGGGGTTGGACTCCATGATCGTCCTCAGGGTATTCTGTGATTCTGTGTTTCCCCAGGATGGGCTGTGCTTGGATGGTTGTGAGCCCCTCTGGTAATCCCAAAAGGAGAATCAGCAAGCTGTAAGCACCACAAGAACAATTTGCAGTTTTTATTGGCCCAGATCACGTCTTTGCTTTTGTTCTGCAGGAGCCCCTGGTATTTTTGCAAAGATTTATTTGAGAGAAAAAGGAAAGTGTTGCTGGACTCAAGCTCTGCTGTGCAGCTGCAAAGTGCCACCTCCTCTCACTTTTCTGTGTTTACACAAATACACACACCACCTCGCTGGGTTTGTACCACCCTGTTGATTTCTGGGCAGGTCTTCATGAGAACAGCCCTCCCTGGATGCCCTCTGGTTTCACAAGAGAACTTTCCAAACAACTCACAGAAACCAGGGAAAATGTAATTGAAATGAGCAAAGGCAATCAGCTGGGGGGAAAAAAACCCCAAAGAACCAAAAAAGCCCAACAAATCGCACACAAACACAGAGCCACATGCCTCGAGCTCTTCCCGTGGGGAAGGGGAGGCAGAAAGCCAAGGCTGGCCCCAGCACTGACTGTGTCCCATCCGTGGGGATGCTGCTGGGGAAGCTGGGAGGGCAGTCCAGCACTGCTGCCTCCAATCACACCGCTGGCAGCTCTCGTTGCTATGGCCCTCAGGTCTGAAACTTTGGAAATTAGGTAAAAGGTCTAAACATGAAGCGCTTTTTTTTTTTTGCCTTTTTTTTTTTTTGCCTCCTCCCCCTCCGCCGTGGTGCCCCTTGCC
This sequence comes from Illadopsis cleaveri, assembly GCA_013399915.1. Classification (NCBI taxonomy): domain Eukaryota; kingdom Metazoa; phylum Chordata; class Aves; order Passeriformes; family Timaliidae; genus Illadopsis; species Illadopsis cleaveri. The sequence goes on along the minus strand of VXBB01013602.1, from coordinate 80,583 downwards.
TCGCACAATCCCTCTTCCTGCTGAGCCCGAGGAGGAAAGCAGCTGGGATGAGGAATTAACTCTCGCAGTCCCAGGGGTTTTCCAGGCAGGAAGGCTCTCCCAGGGGAGGGGGAATGTGCCGGCAGGTCGTGATTCCCACCTGCCCCGCAGCGATGAAACACCTGGAGGGGGATTCATCCTCTCCTCCCGCAACACCCGCGTGGATTTAAAGTGGGTTTCGTGCTGGTGTAACGAGCAGCTGGGAGATCCCAGAGGATGGGATTTTTCCATTCCCCGGGTGGAATGTGACATTTTTAAGGGTGCTGGACCCGGAGAGATCGATTTCCTCCCGTTCCGGAGGGGAGGATACAGTGCCCACACACACACGGATCCCCGAGCTTTCCCTTCCTCCCGGCGAGGGGCTGCATCTGCAGGGCAGAGTGAGAAAAAAGAGGTTTAATTTTTNCATTATACATATAGCATTTATCTTAATATTTACAAAAAGCCCATAATACAGTTTGTATTTATAAGAAGAGGTTGGTTTGGCACAGGCATCTCTGGCCGNCTTGGCATTTAGCCAAGAGCACACATTATTTTTGGAGATACCCTTTAAAAATCTTTTCTATTACATTAGCTTGTTGCATATTCGTAGACTTTTATATATATCTATACTTTTCAATAAACTATTTATATATTTTAGAAACTATTTTGCATGGCTTTTCTTTGGGGCTGCTTTTTTAGAGCATATGCGTTTTTTGGCTGTGGTTTTGGGTTTTTTTATTATTATTACTTTTAAT
>VXBB01013602.1:17116-59069 GCA_013399915.1 Illadopsis cleaveri | reverse complement strand
TTTTTGGGAAAGCCTGCTTAGGCCGTGCTTTGGCCCAGCTGCGTGCTCCAGTGACCCTCGGCGTCGGCGACAAAACCCTCCTCGGGGAGCCGGGGAGGGCTCGGTGCCAACAGGTGACACGACCCACGGGTGGATTGAAATCCGCCTTCAAAGGGCCACACGCACAGCCAGAGGGTGACACAATGGCCCCTTCCAGGGGCGAGGCCCAACTGGCACAGGTTTTTTTTCCTTCTTCCTCCTATTAATTCGTGGGAACACCTTTATTGGCCTGGCCCGGCGCTTCCCGCCGGCGCAGTTTGATATCCTGAGAGAAGTGCCAGGGTTGGGAAGTGGCTGGTGAGTTATGAGGGTTGGGCAGGCTGGACTTTGCACCCTCCTGCCTACAAGGCTGCGGGGCAAACCCTCAGGGACAGGGCACAGCCGGGTCCCTGCACTCTCCAGGGAAGGTTTGGGGAGCAGGAGGAGTTTCTCTCAGGTAGCATGAGACATGCTTGCCCTTTTCCAACTCCAGCCAGCAGCCAGGCAGTAAAGGATCAAGCTTTCCTCTCCACTGTGCCTTGCTGGAGCTGCTATGACCCATCCCTGGTCCATGTGTCCCCCTCCATCCCTGTCCTCCATTTGGGAATGCCTTAAAATGCAGAAATGTCACACCGTTGGGGGGGTAGAGGGGAAGAGGAGGGTGGCAACTTGAGGGTTAAGTAGGCAGAATATGAAATTTCCCTGTGGCTCAGGGCCTGGGGCTGGTGGCTCATGGCTTTGCTCCTGCAGTGCTGGGACTTCCCAGCACCCTGGGGCCATCTCCAAGGGTGGCCCCTCACCACAGAGCCTGGATCTCAAACCCAAAGGATTCCAGACCCAGACTGCTGAGCCCAGGTACCCACTGGTTTTTCACCAGCACTACAGAAAAATTCTGAAGTAGGAAGGAATGTTGGTGCCTTTTTTTTTTTTCCAATGGAGATGTCACACAGGGAGGAGGAATTGCCCATCTTGTTGTGATGGTTAGGCCCCAGGAGGAGGCTGGACACACCCAAAATATCCCAGCCTCCAGCAGTGGCACACCTGGGAGGGAAGAGGGATTGGCATAACATCATGGAATCACAGAATTCTTTGGTTTGGTTTGCAAGGGACCTGAAGGTCATCAAGTCCAACCCCCTGCAATCAGCAGGAACATCTTCAGCATCTCTCCTCTCCCCATGCTCAACAGTCAAGACATTCCTAAACTAAGCATGTGAGGAGCATTCCTAAAAGAGCTATAGCACTTTCAGACTCATCCAGGGAAGTGCTTTGGGCTGGGAGGTCCTGCACGAGGAACTGAACTGCACCCAAGTGACATCAGCCACGGGCTGGCTGTCCTGGTGTTGCATCACCTCCACCTCTGCCCACCCCTGGGCACAGCTGCCTCTGCTTGGACCCGTGGCAGCGGCTCCTGGTGGGCTCCCCAGGTGCTCCCAGGTTGGAGCTGCAGCACATTTCACCCACGGCCACCGACAGGAGGGCTGGAAAAACCAACCTAAGGGCTGAGCAAGCACTGAGCCCAGGAGTGACTGAGGACAGCGAGCCGCCCTGGGATGGGGAGGATGAGTGCCCTGGGGGGACTGACCTTGTGCAAGCAGCAGTGGCCGACTGGTGTCCCCCGGAGCGCTGCAGGAGGCTGATGAAACCCCCCGAGGCAGGCAGGCAGTAGCTGCTGGCCCTGGCTGAGAGCAAACATTGCAGGCTCCGCAGCAGGCCCATGCTCCCTTTGAAGATGCTGCCAGGGTCAAGGCTGGCCGCAGGCTGGTGGCCAGAGGGCTTTCAGCTTTCCACAGCAGGTCACCTGGGCTGCGCTGAAGGGCAGTTTAGGAAAGCAAATTAGTAAGTGCAAACGTGGAGAGGCACATGCTGAGCGAAAAAAACCAAACAAACCTCCCTCCCCATTCAGCTCCCTGGACGCAAAGAGGGAAGAGGGACCTTGGGGCACGGCCCCCAGGACAGCCCAGGTGCTGCCACGTCCCTCCCCACCCCTTTCTGAGCCACCTGGGTGCCTGTCCCCGTGCCCAGGGCTCACCTTGCCACCCCTCTCGGGAGCCCATGGCATTGCTCCGTGCCCCAGCAGCAGCCCCTTGCCCAATCCAGCGGCATTCCCGGCAGGCAGCCCCTACCTGGCCGTGCTCTGCAGACCTTGCCCCGGGGGCCCAGCGCCTTCCCCGAGCACGTGCTGGCCTTCAGCAGCGGCCCGGGGGGAAGCTGGAAGATGAGAACGCCAGGGGCAGGCGGGATTTGAGCCCTAGGAATTGCTTGGCTCGGTTCGTTCTGTACAAGGGTGGAGAATATCCCAGGGAGCGCTCATGCGCTTTCCCCACATGTTGGAAATTGGTCACACTGTGCATTGGCAGGGTTGTTTTTGCTGGGATTTCTTTTTTTTTCCTCCCTGATTTTCTTTTTTTATTGTTCACACTGTTAAAATCACTCCCAGCCAGGCTGGGCACTCTGCTGGTCTGCAGTTTCTGAGTTTCCCATTGAAATGAGATCCTTTTGGTATCCTTTGATAGGCTTTTGCAGTTATGCCTATACAAGTATATTCAAGCTGTAGGACATGGCTCAAGCTGAAATGTCCCAAAATTCTCCCACCATGGCACAACAAGGCTTTCTCTGTTCTGCTCCTGGGAAATAAAATATTGCCTGTGCTCCCCACAAATTTCAGCCATGTGTTAGCTGTGGCTGGCACATTAATTTCAGCCCAACACACCTCACAGCTCCCTAAGTGAGAGTACAGAAATCCTCACCCCGCTGCCTGAGTGGATTAAGTGGTGGATCCGGGCCTGACATTGTAAATTATAAAAGGTAACAGCAAAGTGCCGCTGGCCCTGCCCCTCCCTGGTGGCTGAATTAGGTCGCTGTCCTGCCACAACACATACTTAACCCGCGCTGCTGAAGTCAACAGCCCCGGAGGCTCGGGTAAGGTTACACCAGTGCTTCTGCTTCAGCTGGAGGGGAGACAAGTGAAGGCAGAGCTTGCCACTGGTGTAAGGGACAGTCCCAAGCAAGGAAACCACAGACAGATGGCAGCAGGCTCGAAAATGCTCCCCGAGGAAACACCAGTGGTGTCCGTGCTGAGCAAACAGATTTTAGGCACTCAGGAGACTGAGCACGGAAATCACGTGTGAAAAAGAATTGTGATGTGTTCAAGAAAGGAATTAATATTAAAGGCTGAACTGGAATTCCTTAGGCCTTGGGCAACTCCAGTTTTAAGGCGCTGTGGGCATAATGTCCTATAAACTCTTTATATGAAAACAGGATGAGGCTGTACAGGGGGGAAAAATCCCAAACCTTTCCCCAAAAGCTCATGGTGGGGATATAATACTCATGCTACAGAGGAGAGCAGGTTTGTGCACTCAGGCTGGAGTTTCTCAGATTTGCAGGTCTCCAGATCATCACCATTGCAAGGGGCAATGCTGAGATGTTCAGGGTGTGCAGGAAACAACCCCTACCCTCCTGATGGCACCAAAAGGGACAGGCTGGGCTGCTGGGCGAGGCTGTGAGTGGCCAGCGACCACAGGCAGTGAGGCTGACATTGTGTTTGGGCAGCCTTGGACTTTGCCACCATGGGGAGCAGTGCCAGGTGATGTTGGGCAAGGAGAAAAATCCCAGCCCTGTCCCCTCTGCCACCCTGGGAACGTGAGGTTCTGCCACTTGTCACCTCAGGGCTGCCAAGGGAGGGCTGCTCCCCATCCCAGGGACAGGGGACATCGGTGATGCAGGCTGGGGCAGAGGGGGAGTGAAGCCCTCCTGACGTGTTTGATGTTGCAACCCTGCCCTTATCTTTTTATGGAGTCCAGCCACTCCGAGCTTCCTTCTAAATCTGAGCTGTGCTCATGGGCCCACCTCCTTCTCTCAAACCTTTTTGGTTTTTCCTAAATAGCCACCCAGCTCATGTGAGCTCCTCTTGTAAGGAGACAATGTGCCTTGGGAAAAGCTGGGAAGCTGCAGCTGGGCTGAGGAGAGCTCCATCCTGCCAGGACTCCTGGGGTCTCCTCTTGGTGAGAAACTCCCTGGAAATGGCCCTGTGCCCTCCCACAGTGCCCATGTGGGCCAATCCTGCTCACAACCTTAGTTTTATCCTGGCAGAAGCCATCACAGTCCCACTGAGGTCAGTCCAGAGCTGAATGAGCACCCAAGGAGCCACCCCACCCTCTGAGGATCCTGCTGGGCATCTCCTCAGTTGCTAAACAAAAAATGTGGGTTGTTTGTTGTTTTGTTTTTTTTTTTAAGTTTTGACCTTCCTCTGAGGACTTTTGAGTCTTTTGGATGTGAGACAGCCACCACTCCAGTTCATTCCTAACACCCCCCTTTCATCTGTTGGGCTCAGCAGCATAAATCTTTATCTTAAGCTGCACCAAGGGAAATATAGGTTGGATATTAGGAAAGAGTTTTTTTATGGAAGGGGTGATAAAGTACTGGAATAGTCTGCCTGGGGAGGTGGTGGAGTCACCATCCCTGGATGTGCTTAAAAAAAGACTGGATATGGCCCTCAGTGCCATGGTTTAGTGGAGATGTTAGGGAGGGATTGGACTTGATTTTAAAGGTCTCTTCCAACCTAATGATTCTGTGATTCTGTGAGTTCTCCTTGTCTGTCTGGATCCGTGATTGGAGCTACTCCTCCCCAGGGACTTCCATAACTCCTTCCCACAGCTCCACCTGGCACCACTGGCACCATCCCCGAGAAGCTGTGCCGGTGCCGGCAGCCCAGCGCTGTCCCCTGGGGTTCCCAGCGCCATCCCCACAATCATTCCGGAGCTGTCCCTGTACTCCCTGGCGCTGTCACAAGCCGCTTGCCGGGATGCGGAGCCCTGCTGGTGCTGGGGAACAGCTTCGCATTCCTGATTTGACAGCGCCACCTCGTGAGGTGGCCCCGCTGCTGGGGACACTGTGGGACACTGTCCTGCCCCTCTGCTGCCTGTGCAGAGCGCGGGTGCCCCCCCGGTCTGCCACCACGGCATTACAAAGGACAGGATCAAATACCCACCTGGGGAGCAGATTCCTCCTCCTGCCAGGGAAACAGGTCACTCCTGCTCCAGGACGGGCTCCTCCTTCTCCTCTTCCAGCTGGAGGGTCTCCAAGGCTGGGTCTGAGCCCCAGATCTGATGAAGAAAGACAGCTGATAAGAAATGTGGACTTGGTGTGTTTGGGGCAGGCACAGTGGGGTCGCCTGTGAACTTCCCATCCCAAGCTGAGCAGATGGACTAACAGCGACCACAGCCAGTGCTGAGGTGCCACCAGGAACCTGCTTTGAAGGCAAGAAGTTTGCCCCAGCAGGGAGACAGGAAGGGTTTCATTTCAGGACTGCCCGAGTGTGTGTGCAGGGCTGGAGATTTAAAAAGTGACACTTCACAGAATCACAGGATGGGCCAGGTCAGAAGAGAACACCTGGTCCAATATCTCAGCTCAAGCAGGGTCCACTGAGCTCAGTACTGAGGGTTGTGCCCAGATGGTTCTTGAAGTAAGGGAGACTCCACAACCTCTCAGGGCAGCCTGTTCCAGTGCTCAGTCACTGTCACTGTAAAGAAGATTTTCCTCATGTTCAGGTGGGAATTCCTCTGCTTCAATTCCTGCTCATGGCTTTGCTTGGCACCAGTGGGAAGAGCCTGGCTTCCATCCTCTGGACATCCCCCCTTCAGGCACAGACACTGATCAGATCCTCTCTCAGTGTTCTCCTCTGCAGGCCGGAGGACACCCAGGAGGGAAGTGCTGAGAGCCCTGTGGTCCCCAAGAGCCCTGCAGACCCTCAGGAGTCACCAAAACAAGTGTGTCACAATCAGGGTGGCACTTCGGAACACAGCACCGGAACTCTGCACCATCATGATGACTGCTGGTGAGTTGCCATTGCTGGGGGCTTCAGCCCCTCTAAACACACCCCAAAAGGTGGAAAAAGGGGAGGAAAAAAGCAGTACTAAGCTTTGAAATATGGGTCCTCCCTGTAACACAGCTGTGCCTTCAGGAAGAGGACAATTCCAAGGACAGCCACCCACCAGCAGGCTGATGCCAGCCCACCTTCTTGCATCCAGATCTTTCAGACATGAATAAAACTTCACAGGGTGGTGGGAGGTGTTGGGCCCTGACATTAGCTCTGAGTCTTGGGTGGATAAGCTGTATTATGCCCAGTGTCTGGGGAAGGCAGAGGAGAGCACAGCTTGTGCCCTGCAGCCACAGCACCTCCCTTCTCCTGCCCCGTGGATGCCACCACATTTGTGCCCAGCCTCTATGAACCACATACTTTTGCTGTTTAGGAGGCTGCCATTCAAACTTCCCAGCTCCTGGTGCTTTCCAAACAGCCAGTGCCACCCGTCCCAAAACACATTTCACAGACGGTCCCAGCCCCAAATCCTCCCGTGTGCGCACAGGACGAGCTTGTACCACACACCCCCTAAAGCTGATTCCCCCCCCAAAACTCCTACTTTGGCTCACACTGATGTCAGAGCTGGCAGCACAGAGCTCAGGTAACTTTCTCTTCTCCCCCTGTAGCATCCATAGCCTCCACGGACATGAGGCTGCTGCTGCAAGATGATGTTTTTGTTGACTTTTTCAACACCTTTCTGAACCTTCCTGTAAGTCCACTCTGCACCATAAAACCTGGGGCCTTCCAGAGCTTTCCTCAGGTGAACTTTCTGTGGCATTAAGAGGCTGCAGGAAAACTGGCAGCATGCCACATTCAAGCTGGAAAATGAGGGAAACCTGAGGATCTTAACTTGGAGACAGAGGTCTAAAAGGGAACTCGATGCCCAGAAGGGAGTAGTGGGAACTAACTAGAACAGCTGAGCTCTGGGCTCCTCTGCCACCCTCCATCTCTTTCAGCTCTCCCTTTCCGTTTTGGTGCAGGTTTTTGGCCAGACACCCCTTTACATCAGTGGCACGGGCCGGTGGTACCTGTGGCCAGAGCTGCCGAGCCACCTGGTGAGAACATGCCCCTTGTGTTAGTAGGGAGGAGTAGGAGGAAGAGGGAGGAAGGGCACAGGGCAGGCGAGGGAAGGAGCCGGTTCCTCAGTGCCAAGGCCCCTCTCTGGCTCTCCTGTTCGTGCAGCTGGGCGATCATTTCAAACCCGGGCGTCATTTCGCTTTTAAGCCCTGGGGGGAGCACAAGCCATTTAAAGTCCTGCTGCAGTTTTATGGGGTCTATCTATAAACACCGAGTGCTGGAGCGAAGGACAGCATGTGTGGCGGCAGACAGGGACACAAACATCAGCCCCTTGTCCCGGATTCCTCCTGAGTTCAACAGGAGCGAAGCCCTGCTGATCACCGGGCTGGCTCAGCCCTCGCTCCCCAGGCGCGTCCCCGTTCCCCACAGCCGCCAGCGCCGCTTGCAGCGCTCAGATCCCAAAGGAAAAAGGAACCTGCTCCGCTGGAAGCTCCCGGGAAGCTGCCATGCCTGGGCTCTGGCGAGGCTGGCGAGGAGAGGCAGGGGGAGGAAGCCCTGCAGGCACAGCCGTGCAGCCCGCCCGCTCGCAGGCAGAGATTTTGGGGCTGTAACTCGAGTGTCCCCCTTGTGCCTCGGCACCGGGGTGCCTTTCATCGCCATAAAGCAACAGGGCGCCTTCCGCCGCTCCTTCCCCCGTAGCAGGGACCTGTTACTCACCCTGATCGCCGGGTAGGCTCCTTGCTCACAACTAAATCCTCTCCTTGGCCAACGCAGGATCCCAGCCCCGCGGATTTACTGGCTTGGCTGGAAAAGCACCGGCTGCCTCACTTCTGCAAATCCAGCCTGTGCCTCCACCTCGTCCTCTGCCAGAAGCTGCTGGGTTTCATTCGCTCGGGGGAAGCAGGTGAGTCATCGCGGCACGGAGGAAATCGGATCGGCTGCTTCTCCTCTGCGCCCGGGCTTCCTCTCTCCCCGGGGCTGTCACTGCCTGGTGCCTGCCCAGTGGGTCGTGCCTCTGCTCAGGGTTAGGAAGGCGTTGCACATCCCATTTTTAGGGATGCAGCATGTCGCGATGGGATGTGCAGGGATGCACTCCACCATCCTGTTAACACAGGCTCGCTAAGTACCTGCCCAGCAGGGTTTGCCGAGGGGTCCGGGGGTGGAGCGGGGCTGGAGAGCATCCTGGGGCACGGGAAACTGAGGTGCTGATGTTTCGGGTTTGCTGCTGTGCAGGGATGCCCAGGGAAAACAGGCTGTGGTCTCTCTTACTGGCAACAAGTCTGGATTGTGCTCACTTTGCCCCTAAAATGTGCCTTCTCAGTCCAGCCAGGTACTTCCTCAGCCTGCTTGTCAGCTGCCACTGGAAAGACAGCTGTGGCAGCAGGAATGCAGATTCTCATTTCAGAAAAACAAGCAATTCAGCAAGGCTTTTCCTGAGTATATTGCTGCTGCTTCTGCAGTCGGGTTTAAACTCGAAACTGCTGGAGGAAGTTGAGGGCGAGCCCCGAACTCGGGCGTGACAAGATAAACATTTGCAAGGACAAGAGGCACAGCAGCAGGACGGGCTGTCTGTGACAGGAGCGAGTTATCCTCATGTGCATCCCACAGCCTGCCTGAAACTCTCAATTCAGGGTGATTTTCTGGTCTCTCTCCAGCAGCCTCTTTCAGGGGGGAGCTGGAGAGTTTCCTTGGGGTCTGGCAGGCAACCCCTGATGCCATCTGTGTGCTCTGTCCCACAGCAGAGCTCCTGAACTGGCAGGATGCTGACCAGTGGCTGCTGGAGAGGTGCATCAGTGGGAGCAAAGGCATGCAGCACTTCCTCACCTTCGTCCGAGGAACAGCAGGTGGGCACCGGCTGCTCCACAGCCCCTTCCCAGCCAGCAGTGCCTGGCAGGACCCTGGCACAGAGCTGAGGGCATGGGTAAGATCCCAGAGAAAGCTTTGGAAGGTGAGCCAGCAGCAGAGCTGGGAGGGAGATGCATAACTGTGGCTTTTCTCTGCTCTGTTCCCTCGGTTCATCCAGGTGATCTTTCCTTTCTGCTTCATCCATCCTCGGGGCTTTCAGGGGCTCCTCCCAACTCCCAGCCCTTGTCTGATCTGTAGGGGAAGAACTGATCGACTTCTGGCTCATCACTGAAAGGCTGCTGGGTCTGGACGAGTCAGATGGGAGTCAGAGGGACCTGTTCCTGTCCCTGGTCCTCAGGCTGAGAGCCACTCACCTGCGTGAGGGCTCCAGCGTCGTCACCCTCTGCACCACCCTCCTTGGTAAGAGCCATGGGAGCTGGGCATGAGCACTGTCCTTCCAGAGAGGGGTCTTTCCTGGGTGCTCTCAGGGGGATGGAATGCCATCCCTGCTTGGTTTGGCTGGGGAACCCAGCCTGCACGGAGCCATCTCCTTGTCATAATTCCCTGCACCCATCTCAGGATCTCTGCCCAAAGCCAGGCACATCCAGTCCATCAGCACCAGGAGGGAAATCCTAAGCAAGATGCAGGACCAGGCCCTTTTAATGGTTCAGATTTACTGGCTCCCAAAATTCTTTGTGCACTGCAAGATGGGAATGGAGGAAGAGGAATCATGCCAGCTTTTGCTCCAGGAATATCAGGAACGTTTATCACAGGCCTGCTGGCAGGAGCCCCCAGGCCTTTCAGAGCCCCTCCCCACTATGCACATCAAAAGGAGCCGGGGCTTGTCAGGGCCCTACTGCAGCCAGAAGGCCAAAGCAGAGATCTGGGCTCTGGTCAAGGAGGGGAGAGACACCCAAGAACTGAAAATGGCCACTTTTCGGGTGAAGCCAGAGCAGCAGCCAGGGCCAGCTGGGAGCACAGAGGAATTGTGTCTGGATGAGGATGCTTTGGGATCCATTCCCCAGCAGTCAGAGCATCCTGCCTTTGGAGGTAGAGGAGGAGTAATGTTTCCTGGAAGACCTCAGTACGGTGCAGAGAAGAATCTAGAAAACCTCTGTAAGGAGCAAATCCTCCCGGGCTTGCCTCTCTCTGTGTCCTTTGCCCGGCTGCCATCCCTGAAAAAGCCAGTCAAGACCGTGGATTTCCTCCCCTGGGCCCTGAGTGCCGAGGCCTGTGCAGGACGACCCTTCAGGGACTTCCTGCAGAGCCAGAACCGGCCCATGGAGACTCATCTCCTGGACCTGTGGCACGACCTGGAGGAGATCCTGCCTGTGGTGCTGGACTCCAACAGAGAAAACAGCTTCTTCCTGCGCCATCTGATGGGGGAAAAGATCTGCAAGACCTACCTGGAGGAGGACAGCGTTAAGAAGCTTCCTCTGGAGACCAGGACTCTCGTGAGTTTGTGGAACCATCTGATATGTGGAGAATTCTCCCCCTGGATATTCAGAGCCCAGAAGGAGATTTGCAAGGTACACAGGGGTGCTGGAGGCGGGCAGGCTGGGAGGTACAGCTGGCATTGGCACCTCTGTGGTGGTGTGGGGACTGTGGGAATCTTTAGGAAGCGAAGCATTTGGAAAACTAAGAGGAAAAGAGATTAGGAAGGGAAAAATTGCAGTTGCCGAGATGCTCCAGGCCAGTGGAGAGGAGCTTCCTCGCTGGTGTGCTGGGCAGCAGAACAGAGGTGAGCAGTCAGTGAATATCTCTGGTGACCCTGGCTAGATATACATTCCAAGGGCTGTGGATGTGTCTTGATTTGGAAAGACAGGTGTCTGCCAGGGAAAGCTGGAGCTTCCCTTGCAATGGAGAATTTAAACCCCCTCCCTCCAAATTATTATAATTATGCAATTAAGGGGGCTTTCAGGCAAAGATGTGGGAATAGGAATAACAGTCCTTTACTAGGAATATTAAAAAATACAAATGGAAAGAAAACCCAAAAAAACAAGCAGACAAACAAACAAACAAAAATCCTAGAAACACTGACAGAGTCAGAACATGACCTGACACCCTGTTGATCAGGCTGTTGGGAGCAATCCAAATAAATCCTNCACACTTTTGGTTACATACTGCAACCCAAGACAGGGTGACAGGGCAGTGGCCATCCTTTTGCATCACTGCCTCCAGCACAACCTCAGTAAAACCCATGTAGAACCCCAACCCTTGTGGGCAGCCCAATGGACCAAGCTGGATGTACCGGCATGTCCTGGGCGTGTCAGCAAGCTGTGAGCCACCCATGGCAGCAGCACTGTGACCCTGCCTGAGGACAATCCCCCTTTGCTCCTCCTCAGGTGCTCTGTGGCCTGTACGAGGAATTTCTGGCTGCTGACGACAGGACCTTCCTCCAGTTTATGGTAGGGGGGATGCACAGGGGCATCCTCGGGGGGTGTGCAGGCTCCAGTGGGGATGTCAAAAGTTAGAGAGAGAGAGAGGGAGGGAGGGAGGAGAAGCCCAGCATTAGCTGCAGTGGTGTGGCATCCCACAATATCCCCAGCCAATGCTGCCAAAGGGTGACACAGCAGATCCTGCTCCAGCTGCCTGGAGCAATGATCCTCAGCTCTTCCAGCACAGCATCCCGTTAAATTGGCAGCACTGCTGGCACAACCTGCAAGAGCTCCCCCGGGACAAGCTGTGACCCTGCCTAAAAGCAGGGAGAAACATAATGCCAGGCTTTTAGAGTAGGCAGGGGTGAGCCCAGCACTTGTGGGAATTGATCTCCCCCTGTCTTTTTTCCTTGCCCACACTATTAATGTGTAATTATTACTGCTATTAACGTGACTCATGTGCATGACACACATGGGATGACCCTGCCGTGCACCAGTGCCTGGCCAGCACAGGGCGGGAAGAGCCCATGCAGCCTTTTAGCCTATGACTCAACCACCCTCAAGTTTTTCACATGTTTTTTTCCACAAAAAACCAAGAAATCAGAGTCACACAAGCACTCTTCCCAGACTGTTATTCCTCCTGGCATCAGGGATCCCATAATACCTACCCCAAATTCCAGCATTTCACCCAGAAATCTCCTTGCAGGCAGAACCCCCTGAGCATCCCACGTGCACTGGTACCTGCACGACCCATGCAGGCAATTTTTCTCACTGCAGATGGTGTTCTTCAAACCAACTGTTTTCCCAAAACGAAATGTAAAATCAGCAGCTGATCCTGAAAAGGTTCAGGAGAGGCTGTCAGGGATTAGTGGCCTCAAAGGCCTGACCACAGGCCAGAGCCTCAGCCAGTGAGAGCTGAGCATTTTGGAAAAGTCAGCTGGCAGCTCCCGACCCTGGTTCATTAACTGCTCTTGGTTGGAAGTTAATTAGCTGCCCAGGTTTTTAAGCATCTCTTGTCAAGGAAATCTCCCCTCTGAGGTCAGGGCTGGTCTGGGAGTGCAATTAGCACTTCAGCAGGTGTCGGGGCCATGCTCTCTGTGGGCACCATCCCCTGAGCCAAACTTCTCCTGGCTCTCCTGCTCTGGTGTCAGGGGAACTGCTGGGGGCTCAGCAGCCTTATTTGTGGTGCCTGCTCTCAGCCAGAAACCAGCCACGCTACCCCTGCTGCTTGGCGAGCTGTGCAAACTGTTTATCTGTGGGGAGAGGCAAAACCTGCAGGAGGGTTTTGGGGGGAATGAGGGAGGCACTCCCAGGGCACCAGCTGGAGCCAGTCCCAGTGACAGCAGCCAACAAAACAGCACATGAGGCTGATGGGGACACCTTCAGAGTTGTTTCCAGCCCTCCTAGGAGGATGCTGAACTGTTCAGGAAAGCTGCAAGGCCATGTCTGACCTGTCTCTGGCTGCCGGTGCTCGGTACATCCCAGCCAGCTGAGCTGAGCTTTGTGCTCACATAGATTCCTTCCAGGCTGCTTAAAGCTCAGACAGAGGTCTAAACTGGGCAGGTTTGTAGTCTGAGGCACAGTAGAACACGTGGGCAAGGTGCTGGGGATGGGGAAGGTGCTCTGTGCCACCACCCTGCCCTTTTCTCGCCACAGGCTCCAGGGATGGATGTCCCCATGACCGAGGTGCCAGGCCGTGCTGCTGGCAGAGGAGAACATTTCCACCTGTCCCAGAGGATGAACCAGGCCCTGAAGCTGAGCCAGGCCTTGCATGGCACCAGGAGCTTGGAGGGGATCTCCTCCAAGCACTGGCAATTGCTTGCTGCTCGGGACCTGCAGCAAGGGGGCTCCATCCAGGCAGAGATGGAAGTGCTCCTGGGCAGTGCTGGTAAGAGGAGGCTCTCAACTCCGGACATGGCTCACGCTGGCTGAAGCCAGTGAGGCATGTTTTATGCTCTGTTGGTGACCAGTGGCACTAAACAGGTGATGGACATGATGGAGTGGGTGGGTACAGTGGGTCTGGGAGCCTTGGCAGGGACCTAAGGGCCAAATTCCCTTCTGCCAGTACCAGGGGCACCAAATGCCACATTCCTGCACTGGCCTGGATCACCAGATCAGTTGAAGGCTGCAGCAAAGGGAATGAAGCCCAAAGCCAGCAGTGGCTCGTGCCACCCCAGTTCCACATTTTGGCCCTCTCCTGAGAATGCTGGGGCTGGCCATGCTGGTGCTACTGGTGTAACCCCTCAGCTTTGTTCTGTCATGCACTACTTTGGGAATGACACCAATTTTCTAGGCACTGAGGGTGACAGCAGTCACCTGTAGCACCCCTGTAGCTTGTGGGCCCTCAGTTTTACCCAAGAAATGCAGTGTCACAGGTAGATCATGGAACAGGACACACAAGGGGACAGGGAAGGTGACAAAACCCAGCCCTCAGAGCCAGTGTTGAAGGGCTGTCGTAACCAGAGGTAATGGACATGGGCCCCTCTCCTCTCTCTGATGCAGAATTCCAGAGGATGATGTCAGATGAGGTGGTTGTGAGTAGCCCAAGCAAGGAGGAGGAGCTGCTGCAGCTCATGAGTGCAGCACACGGTGAGTCCAGGCTGGACAGGCAAGAGGCCAGGGGGGCTCCCAAACTTCCATCACCCTTGGGGATGCAGCAGGGACTGGGCCAGCAGGAGGCTTCCCTCAGGTGTCACATCATCTGCTGGAACTTCTCCAGAAGGAAAAGCCTATCCACCCACTGCAGGCTGTGCTCTGGGGCATTAATCCAGCCAGGGAGGGTGGGAGTGGGGGAGTTCTCTGAGGAGCTCAAGCCATGAGAGGTGAGGAGCTCCCACAGCGTCTCCTGAGCCAGAGTCACCACACAGACACCACGGGGAGGCTCCAGGGTCCAGCTGTGACAGGCTCTGGCTGTCACCTGAGGAAGAGGCCAGCCCTGTTTCTGTCCCCACAGCTGTTGCATCTGAGAGGATTGCTAGAGACAATGCTGCTGCTGCTGCAAGGAAGAAGGCAGAAAAACACAGAAAACGCAGGTCTGGCACCTGGCAGCACAGAGCTTTGCTCCTTCCACTCTTTCAGGTTTTTCCCAGTGCTCCCCTGTAGGGCCACTGTGCCCTGTTTGGCCATTTGGCCCTCTGAAGATGTAGGCATAGGTGGTCTGTGGGTCTAAACTGCAGAATTACCAGGGAAAGGAGAAAAATTAACACTCCCCACCCCCAGTTCGGATTTACTCTGCACCTTGTGCACTTCTCGTGCACTTCATCTTCAATCAGCTCCTGGAATGCCACCTGAGCAGTGCTCAGATTCCCAGAAAAATTGCTTAAAATCACACTGTAGCCAAACTTAAATCTCTGGACTTGTGTCTCACCTCCTGGGAATACTCCAGCCGTGAGTCCTTGCAGCTTCACACTGGGATATAAAGCAAATGGAAGAATGATGGTGAGCACCTGGGCTGAGCTGATTTCTTAAGCCCAGCTAGGCAAATGCACCCTGCCCAACACCCATCCCACCCCAAGGGGCCAGACAGCAACTGTTGTAAATGCATTTTTTTACGACCCATCAGCCACTACATTGATATTCCATCCAGACCTTCACCCCAAAGCTACCAAATCACTTCTGGGCCTGCAGGCTGCTGGACTGGAGGAGGAAACACTGCAGATAAGCAGGACAGACACTCCCAAGGTGACCACGTGCAAGAAGAGAGCCCAGGGGAGGGTATCTGGTGCCCTCTACCATTGTCCAACCTCCTCCAGGAACAGAAATCCAGTGGGACCCCAACCCCAGGGTTATCCCCTATCAGCTGCTCCCCACCTTAGCCCCCCTTCCATCAAACTATTGCCCTCCTCATGCCTCTGGCTGCCCTTGATGCTCTCTCTGCTCTCCCATCTGGAAGGCTTGAGGGGGATGCAGAGGATGAGGAAGAGGAGGAAGAACACTACCATGAGGAGAAGAAGAAGAAGAAGAAGAAGACACAGGAGCAGAAGAAGACACAGGAGCAGAAGAAGACACAGAAGCAGAAGCAGAAACAGAAGAAACAGCAGCAGCAGGAGGAGAAGGATTTGTTGCCCTGGTGCAGAAAGGCCAGGTCTAGGCGTCGTCAGTATGTGCAGGAAGGGACAGAGACACGGAGCATGGTGAGGAAAGGCCCTGTGTGCTGGCAGGCTGTTCACCTGGCACCAGAGAGAGGAGATGCTGTGAGACAAGGGGTGTCATATAAATGGGGTGAGGGGGTCAGACTTGGAGAGTTGCAGAGGGGCAGAAGGGAAAAACTCCCTCCTACAGGCCCTGGAGTCCTGCTCCACACAGACTTCACCACATCTGGTCAGGACTGGCCGAGCAACTCACACCCTCCCCTGTGGCCCCCAGGGAAACTGAGGAATACTGGAAGGCAAAGGTGATGGCTGGGCCACAAATCCCACTGCCAGAGCTGCTCCAGCTCACCCTGGTGCATCCAAACAGGAGGGTTCAGCCCAGGGCTGCAGCTCCCTGGCTGATGCCACCTGTGCCGTGTCTCCACAGGGCTGGGCCTGGGACGCCGTCCGGGAGCTTGTCAGGAGCTTCTGCAAGTTCCGGAGGGAGATGGGAAATCACAAACGCCGCGCAGAGTTTGAGGAGTTCCTCTGTCAGGAGCGAAGAAACGAGAGGGAAAGTATGTCCAGTGTCCTGCCACCCCTTCTCCTCCCTCCCCAGGACACCCCTGGGCTTAGCTAGAGAAGAAAATGGAGAAAACCTGTCCCTTACCTCCCACCTCCATGGCTTAGTGTCTCGTTATGCTGTTGCATCTCTCTTAATGTTGTATATGCAAGTTTGCGTCCCTGCCTTGGAAAAAAAAAACAAACCAAACCAAAAAAAACCAACCAAAACAAAAAACCAATCAAAAACAGGAAAACAGTATATGGAGCTAAGGTGAGACAGGCCAGAAGAATAAACAAAAGGAAATTGTTTTCTGGGGAACAAGGAGCTGACCTAAACAGAAAGTTTACACACAGGTTTGAGAGGAGACTGGAAAAGCAGTTTGAAAAGTAATCTACTAAACACTCAGAAACCCTATTTAGATGAAAAGAATTTTGTATATGGGGGAAACAAGAGGGGTTTTTTTCCCTTTCATCCTCACTCATTATCTGCTTGTGGGCTCTGTCAGAGCCAGGGCAACAGCTAGACAGACCAGCAGGCTTTAGGAACAGGCCATTCCCTGTGGAAACAGTGAACATAAACACTCCATGGGTGTGAAGAGGAAGAGGGATGGAGGGGATCACCAAACCAGAGGGAAGGTGAAGTCCACAGAGGTAGGAAAGCCCTCAGCACATTGCATGCAGGTGTGGGAAGCACAGGTGAGGCGAAGGAGCAAACCCAGTGCTGGGCAGCAGGACACAGCATCTCTTCCCCTGTCTCAGACTTGCCCATCAAGGAGAAGAAGAAGAAAAGCCCCCCGAGGAGGCCCCGCAAGGGCAAGGCCCCGCCGCAGACGGTGACGCTGATAAAACGCCGCATTTTGGACAAACAGCTCATCGTCGTCAACTTCCTCGTCGACGACCTCCACTTCTACCTGGAGATGGACAAGTGAGTCCTTCTTCCACCAGGGTACCCCTACAGAACCCCAGGATGGTTTGGGTTGGAACAGACCTTAAAGGTCATCTCGTTCCAACTCCCTGCCATGGGCAGGGACATGTCCCACCAGACTGGGTTGCTGGGAGCCCCATCCAACTTGGCACCAGCCTCTCTTGGCTCTGGCCTGAACCTATCTCTGATGGAGACCTCCAAACCCCCATTTCAGCCTGCAGTCATCCCCTGGCTCAGAGTTCCTGTTTGAAATCCTTTTGGTTTGGTAGTCCCAAGCAATCCAACATTTTGCCCACATCCATTCTGGATGTCCCAGTTGTGGTGGCATTTCTCCATTGGCTTTGTCCACGTTCCCAACAAACCTGTAGGACCAATCCATGGCCAATGAGCGCCAACACTGCAGCCAACACCCTCACAACAAGCAAATCCCCAGCTTTCAGTCCTCCTCTTTTCCCAAAAAAGGGGAACATCACCTGCCCCAGGTAAATCCTGTGACCACGAGGGTGGCAGAAGAAGGAGGTGGCTTTTCATACCTCCCATATCACTGCTCCACACCTTGAGGATTGCTTTTCCTGGCCAAGCAAATACCACATTAAGCAAGAACACGACTGTCTAGCCCTGCAGTCACCAGCACTTGTCTCAGAGCAGGACCCCATGTGCCTTTGCAGGTTTTCCAGGCTGGCTGACCCTGTGGGAGCTGTGGCACGCCGCGGCATGCGGTCAGAAAGGCACAATGCCTTCCTCAAAAAGAAACTCGAGATCATCAACAGACTTTTCCTGAACTCTGACCTCCCCCCCAAGCTGCGGGTGAGACCCTGGGACCCGCCCAGGAAGGCTGGAGGCTGCTGCCTGCACGTTGCTCAAGGCTCAAGCACAGCTGGGAACAGTGGTGGGGAAAGAGGAACAGGCAGGGGTCTGGATCTGCTGGGGGGGCTTTGGGGCGTGCTCTGGAGTTTGGGGGTTCCACATGGATTAGGAGGGATGGGAAGCAACTCTCAACCAGACCCTGATGAATTGAGAACAAGCACATGGATAAGGATGGGAGAGATGGAGATGATTCTGCAGCATTTCCTGCTGGAGAAATGCCAGGGCTGAAGTGCCAGGATGGTGTTGCACACCACCAATCCAGTCCTTTCACTCTTCAGAGGCCAGGGTCACCCTCATCCCTTCCCCACTGCACCCACCTCATCTTCCCTTTGGAGGGCACAATGCTTCCCACATTGTGGGAATCCAGGTGGGATCCTGCCCTTATGCCTGGGACAAGCAGCCAGGATGGAATTTGGGTCTCTTCTTAGAGGTGGGGTCAGGGAGGAAAACCTGGCCCCAGTCAGGAGTGCTGCAAAGTGCTTTGGTCTCTTCTGTGCCCAGGTGAACATCTCTGACAAAGAGAGGGATTTAATCCGGCGTTTGGCTTCCAAGGGGCCGCTGACCCGGGCCATCTACCACAGCGCCAAGGTTACCCTCTTCCCCATCCTGATGTACTTCTGGAGAAGGTACCTATCCATCCCCTCTCTCCCAAGGTGGAGGAGGCTCTGGGGATGCCTTTATCTCCAGCCAGTTGTTCCTCTGCCACGCTGAGGGTGCAGATGAGACACTCCCCAGGAGCCCAGCTGGAATTGTCTCCTTGGAGCTTCGCTGTCTCTGGTGTTTCTCACGCAGGTTCTGCATCTGGAAGGTGATGAGGAGCTTTGGGGTCTACCAGGAGGTCCAGAGCTCTGAGATCAGTGAGGAGGACAGGAGTGCTCAGCCCACCAATGGGGACAGGAGCTCTCAGGAGCCCAAGGCGGACAGGAGGCCCCAAGTCCCAAAGGAGGAGAGGAGCACTCAGGAGCCCAGGAGGGACAGGAGCTCCAGGGCCCAGAAGGAGGAGAGGAGCTCTCAGGGGCCCAAGAGGGACAGATGCTCTGGGGTCCAGAAGGAGGAGAGGAGCTCTCAGGAGCCCAAGAGGGGCAGGAGCTCCAGGGACCACAAGGAGGGCAGGGTTCCAGCCTCTTCACCTGCAAAAACCCCCTCCAAAGGGCCCAAGGACCCTGCTCCCAAGAAGCTGGTGGCCGTTCCCTCTGCTACACGTTATGCTCCAGGTTTGTTCTTCCAGTGCAGAAACACCCAGACCTGACACCTTTAAAGGTCTCTGAAAAGACCCGCTCCTTCACACAGTTTTGAGGGTGTATGTGGTGCAGGCCTCCTGGGAAAATGGAATGGAATTTTTTTTTTTCCTGTCAAAATCAGTCAAAACTGTCCAGCGGAATTTTAGAAATTTTCTTTGGTGAATAGGGAAGTGAGCACAGAGACTTCCCAAGCAAAGAGCTGTTGCATAATTCCTATTTATTTCAATAACCGAGTTAAAAATACTCAGGCACACCCCCTGAAACAGAAATAAAACCCCCCAGTCTTTTGAGTTGCAAGCCAAATGGGAGCAGGAAAAGGAGAACAACTGTGCAGCCAAACACCAGGCACAGTGGCACTCCATGGAGGGTGCTTTGAATATCTGGAATGGAGAATAAGCTCCATCAGGATTTGAGGTGACATCTCCAGGGAAAGAGGTATTTTCTCTTCCTCATCCCCTTGTTTAGTTTTGATGCACTGAATAACTCTAAACTGGAAAACACCAAGTGATGCTGAGCGTTGTCAGTCTGCCTGACAGCTCGCTCCTTGGCTGAATATTCATTTGGAAATTGTCTAATTGATTTTTGATTAAAGGAGAAACCAAAATAGGCACATACTAATCTTGCTTTGACGGATGAGTGGGCGTCAGCAAGCTGCTGTTCTGCTCCTTGTCATTTATCACTGTCAAGTTCTGGCTAAAAAGCAGCAGATTTCGAGGATTTGGATGCCCCCAGGCAGGTGCTTGAGCTCCTGCTTCACAGCAGGGCTGAGGTGACAGAGTCCTGTGCTCCAGGAATGCCAAGCCATATCCATAGCTCAGAACCACCTCACGCCTTCGCTATTCCCAGGGACAACATCCAGTCTTCAACTTGGGTCTCCAGCTGGTTACAGAGCCTCACTGTTCTTTCAGGACCTTCTCAAATGTAGTTGTTTTAATGCAAAAGTTCCTCAGACAAACCTCACGTATCACACATGTATTCCAAGCCATTTGTAAGCCAGAAGCCTTGTGCTGGATAACACTGGCTGTGTTATCCAGGACAAGAACAGTGTTTGCCAGGGTCTTCAGGGAGAGGAGGGAGTGTCGTTTAAACCGATTCAGATTAGAGATAGGAAGTCGTTTTTTACACTAGAGGGTGGTAAAACACCAATACAGGTTGCCCAGAGAAGCTGTGGCTTCCATCCCTGGAAATATTCAGGATCAGGTTGGATGGGGCTCTGAGCAACCTGGTATAGTGGAAGGTGTTGGGGGCTGCACTAGATGGCCTTGAAAGGTCCCTTCCAACACGAATTATTCTGTGTTTAAATCTGTGCAAACTGCTGTGAGGGTTGGGACAGACCCAAGGAGCACAGCCTGTGTTTAACTACAGCCACAGAGTGGCTGCCCTGGGAGCTGCTCTGGGCACATAGAAAAGGCTGTGATCTCTCCAGCATGGACATTCATCCCACAGGGACTGTGACTGGGACAACAGCGCCCAAGCCACTGCTCCTTGCTGTGTCTCAAAGGGATGAGTAACAGGAGCCAGGAAGAAAAAATATCCCCCAGCTTGCCTGGCATGTGGGGGACAAGATATGTAGCCCAAAATAGCTGCTGTTCCTGACTGTGCTGATGTCCACGCCAGCTCCAGAGACACTTTTCTGCACCTTATGCTTTCACCAATGACCTTTCTCTAAGGGTCTTGCTTTTCTAACCCTTAGGTAAAAACTTGCTCTTGAGCTGGGGGGGAAAAAAAAAAAAAAAGGTTTTGTTGCCTTTTAGAAAGCACCAAAATTTCTGGGAAAAAGATCTGTAGTTGCAGAGACTTTTGCCCTCAAGGAGGTCTCAAGGCCTTGCTCAGCCATCCTTGCTTGTGCTCTTGGGCAAGGCCCAAGAGATTTGAGGGGGACACTGCTGTCCTCCCCCATCTGCCATCAGAGCACTCCTTGGGATGCCTAAAGAGGCTGCCTGGAACAGAGGCCAGACAGAGTTAAAGGAATAAAATAGGTATTTATTGAAAGACCTACAAAGGATGCACCTTGGGCAAGAGCCTGGCCGAGGCTACACCCAAGATGGTCATCATGTGGTTTCACACTTTTATAAGTTTTGGTCCATTTATAAATTGGGGTTAATTTCCAATTACAGCTTCAGGTTATGAACTCCCATCCTCCCAGATTGCTCTCCTCAATTCACTGTTGTTTATATTTTTTGGGCCTGAAGCTGCAACAGTGAGCTTGGTCCTCAAGATGGAAAAGGATTGTTTTGTCTGACTGAGCTGTGAGGAGAACCTGCTAACACTTCCTATGAAGTTCAGAGTTGTATACCAATGCACAGAATCTGGAAAATATGAAAGCTAAAACTTAAGGCATCAGTTGTCTTTTCCCTCACCAGGTAGAAGCCCTGTCCTTATCTACAAGCTGTCAGAAGGCCTCGAGCTCCTGCTACCACGGCCCCGGAAGAAAAGTGAGCCCTCAGAGGAGGAAAAAGGTGAGCCTTTTTGGGCTGAAAGGGGCCCTCCTGCTCCTGGGGGCTGCAGGGATGGGAGCTGGCCTTGGGGGCTCCCTGCAGTAGCCCATGGTGGGATGTTTGTGCTGTTGTTTCCCTCAGATCCAGATCCCAGTGAGGAGAAGAGGCCCTCGCTCAGCGAGTCTGCCCCGCAGGATGGGTAGGTGTTCCCAGAGCTGTTCACCCCCTCCAAAGCCCACCAGCACAGGCTGTGCCCCCCTTAAATCACAAGGGTTTGTGCAGGATGCACCATCTCCAGTAACAGAGAACTCCCAGCTGCTGCATGTCTCCATGCCCAGAACTCCTCCCTGGGAGCACAGAGCCCTGTGCTCACCCCTGTTCACCCTTTCCATGTCCAGAATTCCTGGCTGCGAGCATCCCTGATCCCTGTCCATGCCTAGAACTCCTCCCTGGAGCATCTCTGATCCCTGTCCATGCCCAGAATTCCTCCCTGGGAGCACCCCTGATCCCAGTCCATGCCCAGAATTCCTCCCTGGGAGCACCCCTGATCCCAGTCCATGCCCAGAATTCCTCCCTGGGAGCATTCCCAATCCTTTTCATGTCCAGAACTCCTCCTTGGGAGCATCCCTGATCCTTCTCCATGCCCAGAACTCCTCCCTGGGAGCATCCCTGATCCTTCCCCATGCTCAGAACTCCTCCCTGGGAGCACACAGCCCTGTGCTGGTCCCTGATCACCCTCACCCTGCCTTCAGCAACAGCAGCCACTGATGCAGCATCTCTCCCTCCCCTGCAGGAATGAAGGGGTGCCCAGCCCTCCCCCGAGCAGCTCTCCCACAGCAGCACCCCCACAGGTGTGATCCAAGAAAACTGAGCAGCCTGGACAGAGGGAATCATTTGCACTCAGCAATAAGACCTAAAAATAAAGCAGCTCACAGCATCCTCCAGCTTACCTGGTGACAGCCCAGCAGCTCCCAGCTCTGCAGCTGTGGCAGGGACGTGCTGTGACACGTGTTGCCAGCTGAAAGACCACACAAATCTCCTTCCTCACACAGATATGTAAAATGTACCTCAGCTCCTCACCTTTCCACACAAATTAAATACTTCCTGTGGGTAGCAAGGCTGAGAGAGCCCATTTGGTTCTCTTACTCAGCTGGCTGCTGAGATGGTACCTGTTTTGCCAAAGCCTTTCTGATTTTCCAACAAAAATCAGATCAAGCCTGACTGGGGCTTCAGCATGCTTTTTTTGGTGAGGTTTTAGGGTTTTGTTGGTTTTTTTTTAAGTCAGTGTGTGTTTACAAAGCACTAACCAAATCATAGCAAGGGCCTTCATTTTCCCCAAGTGAAACTGAGTCAAAGTGACTTTGCCAACTCACCAGGAAGCTGCAGAAATCACAAATATTCTTTGGAACTTGTGAAGAAAAGACCACAACTTTTATCAGTTTGTCAGAGGCAAGCTCTCAGCTTTGTCACTTTTTAGCTATTTTTAACCACTTTTTAATCCCAGATCCTAGAAGAATTCATCCTGGGAATAACACCAGGTACATGTTAAGGCAGATGACATGTTTTGTATTTATCAGTTGTGATTATCAACACTTTTCCTCTGGAGGGTCAAAAACACGCAAGCCCCAGAACATTTATTTCACTGCAGGGCTTGGGAAGCTGAAACCATCCCTACAACATGAAATGTGACCGACTCTCAGAACTGCTCTTGTGCTGGAAGTTGATGTTGCCCCGAAAGCTTTCAGCCCCCAAAATCTTGCTGTGGTTTTGTGAGCTTTTCACCTACGCTCCTGAGCCCAGCTGAGCCCAGGCCCTCTAAAGGCTCACAGATGTGCCTGAAGCTCAGCACAGCAAAAGCACAGCTAAGAGCAGCCTTCACTCCACTGCTCCTGTGGGCTGCCTGGTGGGTTTGTTTTTCAGAGCAGCAGATGAGCCACGGTGAGCTGGGAGCATCCCTGTGCACACAGACACGTCCTCAGCATGCAAGAGCCAGGACAGGGAGCACCTGATCCCATCACACTGGGCTGAGCCAGCTGTCCTGGGGGCCCCAGCAGAGGAAAAAGGCAGAGGCACAGCAAATGCAGGCAGGACAGCAGGGCAGTGAAGCCTGTGGGGCCAAATCACACCTTTGGGCTGCAAAGCTGCCTGAGGCGAAGGCAGGCAGCACCTCCCAGGTGGGCAAATTTAAGTCTGATGTGTGAAAGTGATCCTAATTTCTTACAAAAACTCTACCTATATACTCTATCTGTTCTACTAGGAATGCTAGCAAGGTTACATTATGTTTTCCTTATGTCCAAAACTTAGTTAACTTTGTAAAAGTTGATGCCACTGAACTTCAATCTAGGCTTTAGGGCTTTTTCTTGCTAATAATACAGTTTCTTAATTTGCTTAAGGCACTGAAAGGATTTTCTGCTTATTTAAAACTGAACTTACATTCTAGCTCATGTCTGTGTGGATTTATATATTTTAGTTTCTCTGAAGGTCTTAATTCAGCCCTCACATTTCTCAGTGCTTCTGAGCCTGTGTGGATGAGGCTCAGAGGGATTTGTATCCCCCCCCTCTCATTGAGCCTGAGGCAGGCTGGGACATCCCACAGCACTAATTTTGGCAGCTGGTTCTGCCCCCAGCTCCCCAGGACACCTCCATCCACCCTCGGTGTGTGCCCCAGACACTGCCACACCACCCCGCTACAGCACTGCAGACCAGTTTTCCATCCTGCCTGGCCTCTCACTGGCCCATCCTCCTGGGAGAGGCAGCCTGGTGTTTTCCCCAGCCTTGCTCCCAGTCCTGCAGTCTTTCCTCTGTGGTCTGATGCTCCGGGAGCAATCTGCTCTGCAGATCCCATGCATGGATCAGGTTTCTTCTCTGACAACAGGAGCAGTCTCTGGAAATTCTTCCCAGCAGCCAGATTTCCCCAGAGAGATAACTCACAGCCTCCCTGGGCATGCCTTTGGAGTCCCAGCCCTTCAGTAAAACAGCAGAGTGATGAAGAAGTTGCAAAAGCCACACAGAAAGCCAGAAATGTGCCGTTTTACAGGAGGCTGCAGGAGCCCAGCCCACAGCCTGGCTTCTCTTCCTGCAAGAGCAGAAATGCTCCCGTGGCACAGGGCACCCCTTAGCCCCCTGCTCCCCACTGCTGAGACCTGAGCACACATCTCTGGGTGTCCTCCTGCCTTCTGGCACAGTGAGCAAGGAAAAAAAAAACAAGGAGCAGGGAGGAAAAGTAAAAAAGCCCAAAATATTGGCGCAAGAGGAGACAACGTTCTCCTGGTTGCATTTTCTCACCAACAGTTGCGTAGTCAAACTTCAATAATGTATTTAAAATGTTCCCAGGGCCCTCAGAAGGAGCTTTGCTCCAAGGCAGGACCACTGTCACAGGTGGTGCTTTGACAGTGGTACAGAACCTCTCTTCCTGTGCAGAGGGGATGGGGGAACCTCATTCCTAAAGGAGAGCAGTCAAGTTTATTTCAAGTTTGTTTCTCCGTGGGGCCATTGAAAGAATAACAATCCCAGTTTGAAAAAAAACAAAACAAACAAACCACATAGAACAGCTTTTTTCAACAGCTTTTCAACCTTTTCAACTGCTGAAAAACATTTCCATAAGCCACATATAATCACAGTGCAAATCAGAGCATCCAAAGCTCATAGTTGTTATACCAAACTCTTTGGAGTCTTTCCTAATTTAAGTCCTCCACACTCTGTCCCTTTATCCCATCTCCTTAGCCACATCTTCAGCTCTTTTGCAGGTGAATAAATAAGAAATAAAAGGAGTGGTGGTGGGCTCAGACATGGGACAGGAGGCAGTGATATCCTACAGAGAAGGGTCCTGGAAGTCTGCTAAGTGACTGCACGTGGGGTGCTGGCGTAAACTGTTGTACACATAGATGGTAAGTTTCGGAAAAACCTTCAGGAAATACTCAGCATAGTCTCCTATTTTGTTGCTGATCCTGAAAGAGAACAAAAGCAAACAGGATTTTTAAAGCTTATCCAACGGGTCAATATTCTAGGGTGCCCTTGCAGAGAAAAAGCCATTCCAGAGGTTTTCTGATAACATGGGGAGTTTTCCTAGAAACCCCAGAGCTGCAACTTTTCTACTCTTCAATTCTTTCTTTTTCTTTTTCCTTTTTTTTTTTCTCTTTTTGGCTTTTCCTCCAGCATCTCCATCTGCTTTTCACTTTGGACAGCTCTCTCAGGCACATGATGGGGATTCTTGGGCTTGTCCTGGGCAAAGACAGGACCTGGTGATCCTTGTGGGTCCTCTCCAGCTCAGGATATCCTCTGATTCTATGCACCCATGGCAGGGGCAAGGATGAGAACATGTACCTTTCATCTTTGTGTTCATCCATGTTTCTCATGAGCCTCAGGAGGTCGATGACATCATTTTTGTACTTGAACGGTTTTGCATTCCTAGGATTTTCCATGACGTGTAAAACATCTTTGTCAATCTGAAAGAAAGCACATGGATTATTCCCTGCCTTTCACATCCCAAAAAAACCAATAGACCTTGAAGGTTTGCCAGCCAATTTGAGAATGATCAACCCCTTTTATCACCCCAGTTAGCAGAGCTCCCTTTAGCATCAACATGCCTTTGATTGAATTGTTTTTCCCAGTTGTCTGTGTTTTATATGGGGCTACTTTTCCAGTTCCATTTTTAAACAGAGCCCATGAAACACTCACAAAATCTTCTGCCTGAATGTCCAGCTCAAACCTGATACCAATCCAGATTGAAGAGGATTACCATTTTGGTCCACTGTGGATAAGGAAAAGTTTTCTTAGTGACATGAGCCTGAAAAACACTTTTTCGGTTTGGGTAGTCTTTGATTGTATTCCATATAGTCTTCAGGAAGCTGAACCTGCTGTGGGATGAGAAGCCTCATTAGCTGCAGTGGGACTGTTCCCAGCACTGCAGGCAATTCCAGCACCAAAATTCCACCTGCTTTGCTCTCCCAGGACTTACCTCTGATTGCTCCAGAAATAGGGATGTTTGCTCAGCCCTTCCAAGCCTCGTTCATCACAAGAGGACAGGCTTTGTATAAGGTCCAGAGCCTCTGTGTAATCTGAGGAATTGGGAGCCAAATCCTTGATCCCAACTTGCTGGAGGGGTTTTCTACCCCCTGTTAAAACGTAGAGCACGAGCCTGCCCAGGGCCTGCAAAGAGACATTACAGGCACCCAGCTTCCAACCCTATGTGTTGGAACTCTGGAGGCTGAAAATTTCAGGCTTTCTGTTCTAAAAGACACTGACCCTCAAGCAAGCATCACATTTGACTTGAGGCCGTGGAACAGGCTTCCAAAATTGAGTGATGGCACTGGGGTTGTGGGTGTGTAGTTGGAATAGTATTGTTTAGTGATTTCACAGGGTGAAAAACTTAGGTTTAAGATTTTATTATACAGTAATGTATGGGGCAAGGTGGAGGACTTAGGGCATTGTCTGAGTCTTTCTTCACCTTCTTTTTCCTTCTTGTTCATGGGTTTGGGTGGTTTTTTGTAATTAGGTGAAAAAGGTCTGCATTGTGGGCCTTGGGTGGTCATTATTGGGTCAGAAATATAAATAATATAGGTGTCACCTCATTATTAGCACTTAAATAACCTTGGAGAGAGTTAGAAGCACTCCATTTTACCTTCATTTTCTAACTTGCTAGTTAGAGCTCACAGCTTGTGAGACTGTACTATAGATAAGAAATAAAAAATATCCAAGTCCGAACACAAAACGATGACTCCTGTGTATTAATCCTGACCTTGGGGGAGAAAAAGAAGCCAGAACCATCACACACCAATGGACTCGTCTCCACAAGCCCTGCAGGTTCCCAGAATTGTAAAATACAGCACAAACTTCAGGGTGGTGGGCACAAGGACAGAGGAGATGGGCATCCAAACCAACATGGCTCCAGTGCAACATCTGTCACTGCACAGGCTTCCCCACAAATCAGGGCATTTTCTAGATGCAAAAAGCCTTTCCCTAGCACCCACAGCTACAGAGCACTCAAAATTTTAAACCATAAGTTGGTTCACAGAGAACTTGCCTTTAAATCTGAGTTTACAAGTTCCTCTTGGCCTTCGATCGACCTTCTTTTATTAGCAAAGTCTGCCAAGTAGATTTTGCCACCTAAATCTGTGGAAATAAGGGGAATTGTTAACAGATAAAGGTGGCAAAGCTTCATACAGTCCATTGCTGACTTCTGGATGACCCCTTTTTTAAATAACAGTTCTCTGAAGGCATCTGTGATGGGTTGATCTGCCTGCAGAGCCCTCATGAGATGTGTAAAGTTGTTCTCTCTGTGAATGTATCTGTGCTTATTTAAAGAGGACATCTAAAGCCACCCCAATCAGCACAAAGATATCTCTACTTTTACAAACAGCTGTGAGGCACCTTCCCCTCTAAACTACATGGAAAACAAAATGAAAACATAAAGAAAGCAAAACATAACCTATGACAAAGTTCCCAGGCTGTAGATCCTGGTGAGCAAATCTGAGGGAGTGCAGCTCTCTCAGTGCCTGGAAGATCATCTTCAGAGCAGCCTTGTAATCCTTTCGGCCTTCAGGGTCCTGCAGGTGTTCCTGGAGGGTTTTCTCCCAGAGTGGGAAGCACAAGTACATGCAGTCCTTTTCCTTCTCAGACTGGAAGAGCTTCAGTAGATGCTCGCAGTGAGAACATTCCTCCAAGAACTCTTTCTCTTTGTTACCCTCTGCACTGCGGGTTATTCTCACTGCCACCTCTGTCCCCCCGTGGAGCCCGAGGTAGATGCCATCCTGAATTTTCTGCTGGATGTACGGAAATATCTTCAGTTTGCCAATCATGGGGCGATACATTTGATCAAGTTTCTTCAGCTGGGCCCTCCAGCGTTTGCTGTTTGGCTCCCACGCTCTGGGGGTTTCTGGAACAAACCTGGCCTTGTGCTCACGAAGAAGGTTTTCCATGCTGAGAGAACGATTTCTCCTCGCAACTGCCAGCAGGTTCCCACGATCAGTCCTCGCTCCCTTTTCACACAACAGCTTTGCTATTTCGCAGTCACCTTTCTCCACAGCCACCATCAGGGCTGTGCTGCCCTCCTCATCCACGTCATCAATGTCTATCTCGTCCTTCTCCAGCAGAGCCATCACCAGCTCCGGGCTCTCCATTTCAACAGCCAGGATGAGGGCAGTTTTCCCACATTCATCTTTGCTCTTCACATCCACGCCGTGCTCCAGCAGGAAGCAGACTATGGACACAGCTGACTGGTACCTTTTTTTGTCTGAGCCCTTCTTTAGGGCGTGGATCAAGGCGTTCCTGTCTCTGTTGTCACGGATGTTCACATCAGCCCCCATCTCCTGCACCAGGATTTTCACAGCCGAGAAGTGGCGCTCCCTGCAAGCGTCCATCAGGGCCGTGGCACCTCCTTTGTGCAGCTTGGCCTTCTCCTCGCTGGTCTCCCTCCTCAGATTCACCTCTGCCCCTCTGCTGTACAGGAATCTCAAGGCCTCCTCCTTCCCATACCACGCAGCCTCCATGAAAGCCGTGAATCCGTTGATGTCCCGGTCGTTAATGTCTGACCCTCGCTCCAGGAGGAGCTGCAGGATCCCCACGTCCCCCCTTATCCCTGCCTCAGTAAATGCAGTGCCACCATTGTCCTTCCTGGCATGCACAGAAGCCCCCCTGTCCAGCAGGAGCCGGACCAAGTCCTCCTCCCTGGTTTGCACTGCGGTCTGCAGGGGTGTCCAGCCACTGTCTACCTTGGAATTCACATCTGCCCCTTGCTCCAGCAGCTCCAGCACGGCTTCCTTATCCCTGTACTTCACAGCATAATTTAACTCGGAGTTAAGGACTTCTGCTGCCTTCGTGCTGGGAGAGGTGGAGGCCTGGTTGTGAGCTGGGGGCTCCATGGTGGTCCGAGGGAGGCTCTGGGGTCAGCAGCAGGAGGCAGGGATCCACAGGAGGGTGGGAGAGGTGCAGGGTTCAGTGCCTTCGGAGTGAGGGATGCGCTGGGTGTGGCTGGTGAAACCCATCAGCTGCATTTTTCACCTGATTAATGAACAGGAAATACTGCTTTATTAGTCTGTGAAACCTCTCCATTTCCACTCCCTGTCCTTTCCTGAGGACAGCAATGCCAGTGCCAGCCAGGAGAACCAAGGCTTGGAGAGAAGCACAGCTTTAGCACTCACAGACTCCTTGTTTCCTTGCCTGGCCCCAGCCCCTCTCACGGCCCAAGGAGGTGTCCCTGCTGCTTTTGCTGTGAATGGCATCTCAGACTCATCACAGGTTACCTGATAAGCCATCCCCCAGCCACGGTGTCAGGTGGAGATGGGCATTCCCCTTCAGCTTTGGAGGGCAACCACACACAGTCCTGACTGCCCCTGATCCAGCACCTGGAGTGAGACAGAGAGCCAGCCTCAATCCCCCCTGCTTCCACAGGCCATGAGGAGACCCTGCCTGACAGGAAGCCTCTCCTAAGCTTTTCACCATGTTAGGAGATTGATCAGGTAAGACTTAATCTATTTGGTATCTAGAAAAAGTAGAGCTCCAATACCCATTTCCTGATCAGCACTTCCAGGAGTTACTGCCTGACAAGCTGAACTGGAAATAAATTACCCAAGCAAATCAGGAAAGGGATAGAGAAGTCCTAAGGTATAAAAGCAAAGTATAAATTTACCTGAATTTTCCCTCAGGAAAGCCAAAGATTGGTTTTTGGACAGTTTATTTCCCTGTCCAGCAGGAAACAAACACAGTAGTTCATTGATTTAGATGCATTTCATTTCCTTGTAGTAATTTCTGTACCTTTTGCCACGCAAGAAAAATAAATAGCATCACTTTCCTGGCCCGAAGAGCAGCACAGCATCCCCTGGGCACCGTGGGGCTTGAGTTCCTCACCCCTGCCAGGATGGCAGAACCCCAGGGAGGGGGAAGAGAAGGGCTGAGCTCCTTTCTCCTCCTCCTCCTCCAGCAGAGTGGTGAGCTTTGTACTCCAGGAAATGTTTAAATACTTCTGTCCCCGCCCCACTGACTTTTGACCTCATCTGCCTGTCCCGATGTGTCACCCCGCCCTGCCTGCTGCCACCCACAACCACACAGCCAGCAAGGGCTCCCCAAAAATGTGCTGGCCCCTGCTAGGAAGGAAGGTTTTATCCACTTGCAGGAGGATGCTTGTTGCAGTGCACCCCCAGGCCTTAACAGGTGCTTCCATAGCAGGAAAGAGTTTAAGTTTCACCCCATAACTTTTAAGGAAGAAGAACCAGAAACTTCCCTGCTCCTTTCACCATAATTGGCCCAGTGCCAGGACAAAGGCACCCCTTGGATCCTTGAGCTGTTCCTCAAGAAAGGCAGTTATTTTCTATTGGGCAGCATGCAAAAAAACCCTCCTAGATTGTTGAATAGTTAAGAGAGAGCACGGACTTTCTCGGTGCATTTTCAGGGTGTCTTAGCAGGTGCAAGGGACCTCCCTGCACTGTGCACAGATTTCATTCTTGTGTTTTGTATAGTTTGTTATTTTCTCCTTAATTAAAACCTTTTTGGTTTTTCAAACCCCCTCTGATCAGCTGTCTCGCTAATTATTCTTATTTCTGAGAGGCTGCTGGCAACCCTCAGAGCTTGATACACCTTCGTGGGGCTAAAAACAGTCTGGTCCCATGCAGAAACCCATCAGGTGCTGGGGTTCTGGGGGAGGTGTTTGGCAGCCTGTTTTCAGCAGGCAGCAGACAAGTCATGAGCAAAGTGCTCTCCCCATACACCCAGACCCTGTTTAGAAGCACCTGCTCAGCAGTGGTTCAGGAGCTGAAGGCATGCAGGCATTGAATGCATCAGGGGGTGTGGACTGGGGGACATTTGGGGTTTCATTTTAAGCTTTTCCTCACCTTTTTGGTAAATCCATCCACGTGAGGGAAATAAATGCTGCCAAATTACAGCCAGGGAATCGCTGAGCTATGGGTTCCTCACTGCTTGGGCAGGCAGCTCCCTGGCATCACCCTGGCTCCTTGTAGGCAGCTCTGTGTAAACAGCCAGCCTGCTCCTCCAGGCCCTCCTTATCTGCCTAGAAAGCGGGAAATACACGGAGCAGCCCAGGCTGTGCAGTCCCACCCAGTTTCCTTCACTGCCCTGTGAATGTGAGATGAGCTCAGCAGATCCTGAGCAACTGTGCCGGTTTAGCACAGATGGTGGAGTGCAATAGGTGAATTCTTTTAAACTGACAACCAAAATAGCCAATTGTCTGTAAAGATCCACCTCTGAGAAACACACAGCCTTAAAGTTGAAAAGAAAGCTGAGATCAGTCTCTTTCCTTCGGGCTTCACAAGCAGTAAGGCATTCTCGGCTCCCTCTCTCCTGCGGAGGGCGGGGGGCCGGGAAGACCAGGCTTGCCCAGGCCCGAGCCTTCACGAGAGGCCCGCTTGGCCCGGGGACGGGGATGATGTGCCCCTTCTCGGCACGGATCAGTTTTTAGCAGCTGGACAACACTCTGCTGCTCCCCCATGGGGGAGGAGCTGGCCCAAGGCCTGGCCGCGGGCCTGGGCCCTTTCCCCAGCAGGGGGAGGAGGGCCTGCACGCCCCCCGCCCCCNCGTGAAATAAGAAATCCTTTGCCATGAAGCTGCTTATCTTTAAAAAGTAACACCCCAAAATGCCTGAGTTCCACAACCCATAAGCAGCTTGGGCAACTGCTAATAAAAAAAGACCACATAGAAGCAGATTTTCCCCCGGGCGGCTGTTTCTGTGAGAGTTCCGACCCACAAAAAACTTCTCTTAAGTTATCAGTAAGACAAAAAATCCATAGTAGAACAAGAAACTCCTCTCCTGAAAAATTGATAAAAAACTATATTTAAATAATAAAACTAACTGAATATCATAAGTTTTGTTTCTATGTAGTTTGTAAGAAAGTGAATACTTGTGAGAAAAGAAAGAGTTTTGAAAATTTCATTTTTTTCTTTTCTTATTGTGTGTTAATAAACTATCTTTTTACTTCTAAGTTGAGCCTGTTTCGCCTTTTTGTCCTCCCAAAAATCCTGTCTCTCAATCAGCAAACATAAAACCACAACAGCAACTCTCCCAGGCAGCTCCCCTGGACTATGCCAGCAGCAGGATTCAGCTCACATCGGAAATGGAGCTGGAATTGTGTCAATCCAATCATTCCTGACTTCCCATAGTGCCTTGGCTCACGCACAAACAGGGAATCTGCCTGTGGACACAGAGACATGGCCTGATACAGGCACAAGGGCACAGAAAAGCCTTAAAAGGGCTGGGTGGATACAGCCCTGCACGTGTTTTCCACAGATATCCCAATCCTGATGGATGCCTGCACTGCTGGCTCGCATCTCCAGGCCAGCGTTCACTAAGCTCTGCCTCTGCACGAGTCACAGCCCTGTACCTCATTGTGGTGTTGGGCATCCTGCTTCCCACAGCATCCACAGGCTCTGGGAACATCCCACCATCTCTGCATGGAGTTTTGTAGGGTTTGTGCTGCCACAGGAGATTTGACACAGCCCCACAGGGACAGAGACTGTGAAAACTCAGGGAGCAATCCCCAATCTGTCTCAAGGCTGTCAGGATCTTGTTTTAATTCACAGGAAGGATCTCTCCCAGAGTTTGAGCAGGACTGTGGCTGCAGCTGCTGGTGTTCAAATACCTGTTTGCAGGCTGCAAAAACACACAAACAACCAGAGCAAGGCCACATCTCAGCTTCAAAGCCAGCAAAGACATCCAAAAAAATCCAAAAGACATTAAAAAAAAAAAAGCGCCAATATAACAGCATCACCTCGCCCACCCAGCCAAGTACAAAAGCCTTCTTCAGCTTGCTGGTTTAATTAAAGTCATTTATTATCTTATGGTGGGAAGATGAAAATCCCTAGGATGGTATGAACCCAAACCCTGTGGTGGTGAGAATGAGGTGTTTGCAGCCAGCAGGGCTGTGGCAGGAGTGTCCTGTGCCTGCATCCCAGCCAAGAAGGGTTTGCTGGTAGTGCTGTCCTGATCCAAATTGTTTTTCCCAGAGCCATAAGTTTAAACTCTGAGTCCCTGCAACAGACAGTTTCCAGGGAATGAAAGAGTCTCAAAGGTTTTCTAAAGCAGGGGAATAACAGAGCTCCTCTCCACCACCATTCCATAGCCTCTCGGTTGTGGAGTTCCTGCTGTATTCGTACATCTGCAGAGTCATTATTTGCTCCCACGCACCCAGGGACTCAGCACATGAGTTGCTGAGACACAGACAGCAGGGGAATCGAGGGCACAGCTAAACAAATCTCCCTTTTCCTCCATTCTGATGGACTTACACCCATTTTTGCATCCCTTCCCCTGAGACGACATCTCCCGAGAATCCTTGTCCTCCCAGCCACAAATAGACACAAGGCAAAATGTGTTGACACAACAACAAAAACTGCCTGCCAAGGGCAAAATAATTTTTTAAAGGAGCTATGAATAGTAGGATGAGGTTTTTTTCTTCATGTTCCCTCCACGTGCTTTCCTATTATATTTCCAAGTGGGAATATCCCAGGGTTTATGTGCTTGGCCATGCTGATGTGACTTTCAGTGCTGGAACACAACCCTGGAAAATAGTCCACAGAAGGATGGCAGGAGATGCTACCCATGGAACAACATCAACCACTTCTCACAGAACCATTTAGGTTTGAAAAGACCTCCAAGGTCATTGAGTCCAACCTCCAAAATCATTGAGCCCAACCATCACCCATCAAGTCCACCAATGAACCACATCCCCCATATCTGTGCCTTTCATGGAGTATTTTTACAGTTTTTAAACTTCATTTTCTAGTTTTTTAGACTGCTGCTCAATCCTCATCACCACCAAAAAAGAATTTTTTGCCAACAGGGAAGGAGAGGTGAGGGAACAGCGAGGCAGGCAGGGACCTCACCAAGCAGGGCAGCACATCCCAGCCCCTGGAGGGCAGATCCATTTAAAACAGCCCAGAGCAGCCTAAACAGGACAGACAAGGAACCAAGCTGAGCACCTGAGCTTGGAAATGCCTTTCCCAAGGAGAGCAGGTGGATCTCCAGCAGGATTTCTCCCCATTTCTGTTTCTCATCCCCATCCCTGCCCCCAGGCTGTGGCTGCACCGTGTCCCAGCTCCCCTGGCAAGCAGCCCTGGGGAGGCAGGAGGGCTGCACACCCCAGCAGCAGCAGAAAGCATGAAAATTATCTCTTCCTCCTTTCTCAGCACCCGAGGCAGCCCAGGGGCACAAATCCTTGTGCAACCTTGGCGTTCAGCTGCTGTGTCAGGGGAGGGCGAGCGGGAGCGCTCAGGCTCAGTGGGAACACTCACATCAGCTGTGAGTTCTGGCACTTCAGTTCAGCCAAAGGCCTTGGAGTGGAAGCTGCAGAGCGATGCCATCCAGCTGCTCCCTCCCTGCTGGCTGCCCTGGGGCTGGCAGAGCACGGGGTGAGGCGTTTGGCGTGTTTGGAATGGCTCAGTGCATCCTCTCTGCTGCTCAGCTCTCTCCAAAAACACATGCAGATGGCCTTGTACAGCCTTCCTTCTTGGCCTTTCTTTGAAAAGAGAAATAAATCAGGGATGTACACACATGCAGCCTGTTGTCACGTGTGTGTATCCATGGAAAATGAAAGCTCAGGATTGCTGCACTTAAATATCTGCACATCCACCTGCCTAAATCCTTGTCTTAGTGCACTCCTGCATCCCATGTCCATGTCCTAAGACCACTCCAAAGCTGCTTGGTCCCACTGGAGCAGGGACCTTCTGCCTGAGCTGCTGCTGGGAATGCTCCAGCTCCCAGGGCACGGGGAAATGGCTTTTTTTCCACCAAATAAATCCACCCCCCATCCCATTGTGGCTCATGGAAGGGGAAATGGCTTTTTTTCCACCAAATAAATCCACCCCCCATCCCATTGTGGCTCATGGAAGGGGAAATGGCTTTTTTTCCACCAAATAAATCCACCCCCCATCCCACTGTGGCTCATGGAAACCTGGCCCCGGAGCAAGTTTGTGTTCACAGCCTAGAGGGCAGGGCAGTGCCAGCCCCCACGGTGGCTCCCCGGAGCTCAGATCCCCTCAGCTGCTTCCAAATTTGCAAACCCTGGGAAACTTGAGCCGGGGTTTATTGGGAATGACCGCAGCAGGCGGAGGGAAACTTTGGCTCCTCTTTCTCAAACGTGGTTTTGTGGCTTTGGGTTGTTTTTTATCCCTCCCACTCCCACCCCGAGGCTTGAAGGTTTTGTTGTCTTACCGCTGGGTTTTGGCAGCAGCCACAGCTGGATGCAAGGCTTGCTTTTAGTGACTGGGTTTTCTCTTTGGGAAGCATCCCCGAGGAAGCTGGGCTGCAAATGGGATTGTCCAGGATCAGCTGTGGGGTCTGAGAGCTGCTGCTGAGGCTCAGCCTGGGCCGTGCATGATGCAGCAAGAACGGACACAGCCTCACATTTCCTTCTAAAGAAAGCTCAAAAAGGTTTTACGTCTGTATTTTTATTACTTCTTTATTTTGTTGTTGTTGTTCGCCTGTTTAATTTTTTTTTTAATAGAGAATCTGTTTTAAATTAACTTCAAGGTGTGCAAGACAAAGTAATTTGTATTTTTCATTCAGAAGCTGCAGTTAAAAAAAAAAGGCAACAACATTATTTTTTATTCTAGCTGCTCCTAGTCTGCTTTACTGCTCTCTTTCCTGACAAGTAATTTAAGTATTTCCTGGATACTTTTCAGCTCATTTCTTCCCTCTGACACGGACAAAGATCAGATAGAGATGCAAACTGCTATGATCCCAAATCACCTGGCTTGTAAGACAAGGCCATGCTTAATTTAAAAGGAAATGAAAGGTGAGGGGAAGCTCAACCTGCTTTTCCTCTGGACAGGTGGGGGTGGAGCAGAGTCAATGTATTTTACAGTGCCTGGTGATCCCTGCACCCTGCAGGGCTGTGTCAGAGGGGACAGGAGGCTCTGCTGCAGCTGCAGGTGCCTGTAAAATGCGTTTGAATGGCAGAGGGTGGCTTGTGCTCGTAGTAACACCTTGGAAGATGCATATTCCTGAGCTATTCCCCCGTGATTCCAGCGATTCCAGCTCCTCCTCGGCAGTCCCCTCACGCTCTCCTCCGTGACGCAGGACAGTTAATTTTGGCTTCCAGAACATGCAATAAATAGAATGAGGGCAACTGAAATAAAACCATATTTCGGTTGGGTTTTTATTCCAAGCACTTCTTGGAGATGCACTGGGGTGCTCCTCCCCATGTGTGTTGCCACAGGCAGCCCTGGGTGCTTCCATAGAAAGCTTTTTCCATGTAACCCTCCCTGTCCCTCCCAGGGAATTCCAGAGAACTCACTCTGCACAGGAATAGGATGTTTTTTAATAACCCCTCTGATACCAGTGTTTCCCCCTTGTCAATGAATTCAGTCATCAGGTGTGTTACTGACAAAAATCAAGTATTATTTATGTCAGTGACCCAAAAGCAGGTTTTTTCCTGGGGGGAAAAAAAAAAAAGCATCCTCTCAATGCAATTGAGAATTTTAAGACAATTTTAAGGCAAATTTTAAGACATTTGTGTTTTGCTAATACTGAGGAGATATTGGGAACAGCAGTCCTGTAAATGGCCCAGAAATTCTGAGCAATACAAGCAGTACTGAATACCCTGGCAGTTCATGTATCCAAAACTTCACTTCTGCTTTCATTCTTTCCATGAACCGTTTGGTTTTTATTGATAAACCAAATACCACAAAGCTTTATGCTTCAAAAGTCTCCCCCCTTCCTTTTCTGCTCTTGACACTGTCACTTTTAAAGCGACTGGAAGTGCCCCCTGAGTCCCCCAACACAAGCAGCTTTGCAAAGCATCCAGAATTAGAATGTAAAATTTAATTGCAAGTCCACAACCAAAAAAAAAAAAAAGAAATACAGACTCAGCCCATGCTGTCAGGGTATTTTTCTCTTTATGTTTTATTTTGTAATGACAACGTCATTTGGCAATGAGAACAGACCATTGTGCATCACTCGCCTCAGTAACACAGCAAGGGCGGTTCCAGTTGTAAAAATAAATAATAAATAAGAAAGCAGCTGATATCTCCCTGTAAACACAGCCAGGACAGCAGCCAGAGGCTCAGAGGTGGGATCAGTTTGGGGTTGGTGGAAGAGGACTCAGAGCAACATCCCCAAACTGGTCCTTGGTCCCTTGCTTTGCTCAAGCAGCTGTGGAAAGCCCAAAGGATGCTGTGCTCTGGCTGTTGCTGAGACAGGGGGGCAAGAGAGAGTTCCCTTGGCAAGGAGTGAGTACCAGTGGGATAAGGATCTCCAGGTTTGGTCTTTAGGGATAAATAGAGCCCTGGAAAGCAGCTCTCAGCAGGGAGCAGTGCTGGTGGCACATTCCAGCACAGGCTCCACACCACCCACCCAGGCAGCTGCTGCCACCATTGCTGCCAAGTGGGATCTGCACCTCTCCAGGACCCCAAAACTCCTGCTGGGAGGGACTTTCTGAAGAGCTGCCCCCAGGTCTGGGCTGATGATGTGTCCTGCCACCCCTCCAAGTCACTGAATTCTCAGCACTGACTTCCCTCACTCCACGGGCTCCTGGTAAAGTGCTGCGGCTGCAGACTGGTTTCACCATCCAAGGGAGCACCAAGCCCAATTATAAACCCAGGCAAAGCCCCGGGTTTTCTCTTCCACATGTGAAAATCAAGTTTTCCATAGGGTTGCTCACCAAAATGCCTGTTTGACCTCTCTGTTCCCTGCCTAGGACAAGCTGCTGTGTGCTGAGATACCTTCCACATCTTTAAGGGGAGAGAGGCACCAGTGTAGGCTGCAAAGCATCCTTGCACTGCCTCTGTGGTCCTCTAGCAGCTCTCCCTGCTGCTACTGGTGTACATCGCTCCACAACTGTGCTACAAATCTGTCTGGTCCTCTCAAATCATTACACAGAAAAGGTGGGAGGCATGCTAAGTGCTACAACAGCTAAAATAATTTAATTTACAAGCTCCTCGGAGTGAGGGACATGCGTGTGTGCTTTCAGCAGTGCTCCTCTAATAAATACAGATATAATAATAATAATAATAATATCAACAACGATAAAATAAATAACAATAATTGGAATAAACTGTCACGCACATGACCTAAGATTGGGTGCAATCTGAAGGTCGTGGAGCTCAAGCGAGGTATAAAAACGTCACTGCACTGGAAGGAGGTGGAAAGCTTCGATGCAGAGCATGCACAGGACACAGCTGGAGGATCTTGGGATCAGGAGAAGGCAGGCGCAGGATCCCTCCAGCTGAAAGTGCCAGGTCGCCTCGGGGCTTTCACCCCGGCCATTCCCTGCGAGAGGGAGTGGCAGCCTCCTGTGCTGGCCGATTCTGCAGGTCAGAGAGCAGGTGGGAGCTCTTGGGCTGCAGGTGCTCGGGGGAATCCCATCTCCTCTCCCTGGGCTCGCAGCTCAAACCCGATTCCTTTCCGTGTCTGCAGCGGCGCAGGGGAGGCTCCGGGCTCCCACCTGGAGAGGGAGGAACGCCGGGTCCTGCTCCAGGTGCTGGGGGATCCTGCTAAAATTCCAGAACTTCAGCCGAAACCCGGCCTCTCAGCCCTCACGCTCAGCCCTGGCCGAGCGTGTCCCAGCCCGTGCCTGTCCCCAGCCGGTCCCCCCGCCGCGCCGGGCCGGGCTCAGGTGTGCGAGCGCTTGCTGGAGCCGCGGCTGGCAGCCTGCCGGGTCATGTCCTGGTAGGAGGCGGATTTCAGGAAGCGGGGGTAGGAGTCCTTCTCCATCAGTGTGCGGGTCTTGGCCTGGGCCTCGTTGAAGCAGGCGGAGGTGGCCCCCGAGAGGTTCTTGCGGGTGATCTCCCGGGTTTCGTGGTCGATGTTCACCTGCAAGGCAGCAGTGCCCACAAATGTTAACCCCTCTCCTATATGAGGACAAAAACTGTTTTTAATCCATCTTCAGATGAGCGTGAAGACGCTCACAAACCTTTCTATCTCTTCATGGTTTGACTCAATTTCTGTTCCAACGTTAACAAGCCAATTGTGATGGACGCACACGGTGTTAGAAATTAAAGCTCTCATGAACAACAGCGCATCTTCCCCCTGATCCAAAAGCACTTTAATAAAGCCCACCAGGATATTTTATTCCTTTCCCACCCTATTTGATGCCACAGGAAATGCTCTCACCTCCCTGGGCGCCTCACTTTGGACAAACTCCTCGAAGATCCTGTTGGCTTTGGAGGCCAGCTTGGTTTTCGACCGGGTCTTTTTGAAGTCCTCGCATGCCAGCCAGAAGTCGAGGTTCTCCTCGCTGAATTCAGTCTTCAGGAAGGTATGGAAGGCATTTACCCCACCTGGGGAGAGGACAGAAGAACAGTTAATGGCACAGAAGGGAGGAAGAGGACCAGCAGCAGACACTGCCTGTCTGTGCAGGAGCAGCATCACCCTGGGAGCTCAGACCATGACATCTGCCGATTTCCTTTCCCTCTGGGCAAATTCCACCCCCTGAGACACTGCTAATTGGCCTCTAGACTCCAATAAAATCCTTTCCCACAGACAAGTAATCCTCTGGTTTTATTTATCTGACCTTTCTGTAATGAGGCCTCAGAGTATTTTCTTTACAGCTTCGGAAAAGAGCTAATTCTACCTAAGGAGGAGCGCGCTGACGCATCGGAACGCTGCAGGAGCCCAGCAGCAGTGCTTGGGGTTTGATTTCTCAGCCGAGATCCGGGGGGAACGAGATGCTGAGGGCGGGAGAGTAATTGCAGCAAGGATTTCAAAGCTGTGCTGGGAGGGTGGATTAAGTTACAAAGCTGGAGATGCTCATTAGCCATCACAGCATGTGAGGAAGACTGCGAAAAAAAAATTACACTTGGCTCCAGACTAGCGCTGTGGAACGACTTTGTCTGACTGGGGAAGAGCTATTAAGGTAGACAACTGCTTTTGGATTAAAATCTGGCGCTTCTGGCATTGTGCAGAGCCCAGTGCAAGGAGGGGATTATGTATGGGACTAAAAAAGAGGTCCCACCCCTGGGTCTGGAGGAGCTGCCTGCATAGGGAGAGGAACAGAGCATCTCACAGATGCACAGCTGATATTAGAGGGGGAAAAGGCCATGGTTATTCAGTAAAACAGCTGAATGCCTTCTCTCTGTGGAGGAGCCATCCCCGGAGGCACAGGTCAGACAGACAGAGGGCAGCAATGCAGTTGTTTGGACAAGCCTGAGGGGAGGTGGCCGCATCGCTGTTTCCACCAGACACGGAGAGCAGATGCTGCCTTCTCCCAAACGTGGAGAAAGGGGTGGGTTGGGAATACCATGACATTCCCCCTGGCGGGCTGCTCCTCATGGGATGCCCGTGACAACGGTCCTGTCCCAAGGCAGCAGTGAGACAACACTTCTGCTCCCCAAAAACACCCAGCCAGGGTACAGCTTCATGGGGCAGGCAATGAGCTCTGTGCCTTAGATCTGGGCAGGAAAGGGACTCCCTTCTAAATCCTAGAACACCTAATTTGAGGAGGAGGCGAGATTTCATCGTACGCTGACTTCAGTCGTACAGCTCACCACGAGTACATTTGTCCTACACGCTCTCACCGAGAGAAGAAAACAAGATGCTACTCACTTTTGCTCTTGAGGAGCTGGTCAAAGGACTCCCTCCATTCCAGCACCTCTCGGGAGGAGTCTCTGGAAAAGACAAAAGGATGTGAGGATCGCTGTCCAGCGCTGAGGGACGGGAGCACTTCAGTTGTGCAGCTCCGTTAACGGGAGACAGCGGCTTTCAGCAGGAAACCAAAGGAGAGGCCAATATCCATTACCTGTGGGCTCTCTTTCCTCTCTCCTCCCTTTCTTTTACCTTCCCTGATGGCTCACCCGACCTCAGCTCCATGCTGCTGGCCAGGAGGTTCTCTAGGGGATGCTCAGAAAAACCCTTTCCTGCCGATGCAAGTCCAGCAGGTTCTCTAGGGAACGCTCCTTTTCTGCTGGAGCCGTTCCAGCAGAGCCTCCTCTGCAGGAAGACCCCCTGCCCTCTGCAGCAGTATTTAGTGTTCTGTGTTTAATG
Organism: Illadopsis cleaveri; assembly: GCA_013399915.1. Lineage (NCBI taxonomy): Eukaryota > Metazoa > Chordata > Aves > Passeriformes > Timaliidae > Illadopsis > Illadopsis cleaveri. Next base: position 17,928 of record VXBB01013602.1, on the reverse strand, counting down.
CTGCCTGCATTCCCCGGGGATAACCCAGCCACTGGTGTGAGGCACCAAGAACTGCAGGAGCCCCGCAGGTTCCTTGCCTCTTTGCCAAGGCCCTGCTCTCTGTGCCTAATGCCACAGCATCCGTTCCCCCGTCGGATTTTATAACCGCTGGAGCCGGGAAGTGATCCGCCTTCCCGGCCCGCCTGGGTGGGACTATGTGGAGGGGGAGCTGCGCAGATGGGCAGGAGCATCCCTGGGAAAAGGCTGCTCCACGGGGACCTGGCCTGGCCTGAACCCAGGCAGGGCAGTGCTGGGCTTACCTGCGCCTAGAGCCCAGCTGCAGCTTGCTGGAGCTCCCAGTCTTGTGTCCCAGCTCAGGTTTATGAAGCAGGATGCCCAAGCGGGTCTTCAGATCCTTGGCTCTGGAAGGGAGGGAGGGAGGAAGAGGAGAGGTGGGATGGCTGGACCATCAGTCTGCTGCCACCACCCCCTCCGCTGGCAGGGGCTGCACCCCACAGGCTGTGGGGCGCAGCCCTCACTCCTCAGCTCCAGCCACTTCTTTGCTCTCTGGTGTGTGAAATAAACGCTCCCCACTTGCTTTTCCTGCTCCCTGGCAACCGCGCTCGGCAGCGCATTACGCCGGGGGGACTGTTTTCTCCTGCTCGCTTCCCAGGCACAGACACATGGAATATAAAGCACGACGAGCTCTTTCCTCTGGGGCAGGTAACAGAGCAGCTGCCGAGTGCCCAGCTGGAGCCCTCCCAGCTCCCCGGAGCTCACCTGCTTCCTTTTCCCATCCCACTCTCCCGGCGGCAGCGCTCCGCTGCTCCCAA
>VXBB01013602.1:2836-15727 GCA_013399915.1 Illadopsis cleaveri | reverse complement strand
ACGCAGCCACAACAAAATCACCTGGCTGCGTGTTTCCTGGAGGCCTGCACCCCAGTTCCTACCCTGACACCACATCCGCAGCAGCACGGGCCGGTCCAGGTGCAGTTTTTCCAGCCAGCCCTCTGCCTCCCAGAAGCGCCTTACCTTTCCAGGCAAGTGATGGGGAGCGCGGCTACGCCCCGGCACATGCTGAGAGCTGGGCACCCGGGCATCCAGCAACTCATCGGCTCCTCCCGGGGGTGCAACAGGCGCTGCGGCACCACCTGCCCCGCGGTCCCTGTGCTGGCGGCTGCGACAGCGGCGCCGAGCCGCGCTTTATATCGGGTGGGAGGCGGGAGAGCGGGGAGGGGGCCCCGGCATCTCTCCAGCCTCTAGCCAACCAAAAGCTGCTCAGGCAGCGCCCGTGAAGATAAGGGCTTAGGTAAGTTTGTGTGTGCTGCTGAGGGAGAGGGGGGAGTGGGAGGCCCAGGCTCGTCCTTGAGCATCACAGTCACAGCCGCTTCCTCGAGAACAGGGTAAAAAAAAAACAGGCTCGTTTCCACCGACGTGTGGAGCCGGCTGAGTAACGCCAGTGGGAGAGCGAGGGACAGCACAGACGCTGCAGAGAGTCGTCAGCTCCATCCTGCTGCTCCATCCCGCTGCCCCAGGGCTCCCAAACCTCCCCGCACTCCCAGCACCGGAGCAGCAGGGGTTTAAGCAGGAGTTTAAGCCTGCCCGAGGGGTTTGTGGTCTGTGGGTCTGAGGGTCTGTGCTTCCCGGCGAGATGGAGCAGAAGGGTGTCGTGTTTCCTCTTCCCTCTTAATGGCACTGCCAGTTCGCAGATGGGATATGTAAGGACCATGTCTGGCCCCCTGTGCTGGCTGAAGTTGCTCTTCTTCATCACAAATTGCCTGCTGGGTGTGTGGTAAGAGAAGGGAAGGGATGCACATCAAGGAGAGTCAGAACCTGGGAAAGCAGCTGATAATGGGGGATCCTGATGAGACCTGAAATTTGAAGGGAGATTAAAAGCCGGGGAGAGGTTGGAAGCTGGAGGGGAAGGATTGAGCCAGCAAAAGAGAACAATGAAGAGAAAGGGTTAAATCAGTGCACACCAGCAAACCCCAGGGTCTGGTGCTACAAGAACCAGAGGGCCATGAGAACCAACAGGTCCCCTGTGGTGAGGCCAGGCTCACACAGGATCCCAGAACTGCCCTCCTGCAATTCCCCAGCTCAGTGGCTCTGGAAGGGAGTGACCTTAAACCTCCCTGCTCATGGGCAGCCGAGCACCAGGCCACAGCTGCCACTTCCACTCCTCATCCTCTCCCTTCCTCCCTGCTATTCCCAGCTCAGACATTTTTCCAGAGCTCCAGTTGTCTCCTACCCTTGCTGCCTGCATTCATCACACACAGCACACTGCCAGAGCATCTCTCCCTTTGCCAGAGCATCTTTCCCAGGAGAGATGAACTGTGCCAGGAGAGTGGCAGCACGAAGCCATCTCGGCCCTGGGCCAGGGAGCCAGGGCTCCTCTCAAGCTGCCTTTGGGAGCAGGAGCAGGAGAATATCTGGATGGGAGACTTGGGGAGGAGCATGAGGCACCTCAGCCCCACTGAGCAGTAGGGGAGAGTCCTGTCTTCTTTTCACCACTTAGAAAAAGCCACAGAATGGTGTTGTTCATAGACACACAGGAAAAATGCATCAGGACTAATGACTGAACACGCACTTTTAGCTCCTGTCTCAGCTCTAATGTAAGAACAGCCTCTTTCCCGATGGCTCTGGGGTTTTTCACTCAAGCAAGTTTAAGCCTTCTTGGTTAGCAGATATTCAGCTACAGATAAATGGCTGGAGCTGCACGAAGCTCTCACTCATGTCTTCTCTGTGCCTTAAAACCATGATTAGCTCCTTGCTGTGGATTCAAGGGAAGAAATGGAAAAGTAAAGGTGAGAGGGCTGTAAGGTTTTATTTGCCTGTACAGCTGCTGAGAAGGTCTGTGCACACCCACAGCGTGGACAGGGCTTGGTTTCAGTTTTGGAAGTGTTTGGCCACACCAGCCTGGGGCTCCCCCCAGTTCAGCAGCATGCTGGGAGCACTGGTGTCACAGCAGCAGTGTCCCATGGGCACTGGTACCCACAGGGGAGGGCCACACTCAGCTGTTCCACAGAGCCACTGAATGCTCAGGGTTGGGAAGGAGATCTGGAGATCTTCCAGTCCAACCCTCTGCTAAAGCAGGTTGGCACTTCCCTTCCAGCTGCAGCAGGTGACCAGAGGGTTTAGGGTGGCAATGCCCCTTCTCCTCATCACCGACACCTCCATCTTCCCCCTGATTTTCCATACAAATGCTGTGGAAATGCTCACCTCCGTCACCTTCCCCTCTAGAACTGCAGCCCAGCCTCCCCCTCACAGACGTGCAAAGTCACAGGATGCTCTGGTAACTCTCCCTGGCATTTGAGGCACGGTCTGAGCAGGTCATGCCGAGAGGAAAACCTCCAGGAGGCTGGGCACGTGCTGCAGGCACACGGGACAGATGATTTGTGGCTGCCCCTCCGTGGTGCCTGGCACAGCCACCGAGCTGGGAGCCACGTGCTGCTTGGAGCAGCCAGGCAAAACTAGCTGTGGCAAAAAAACACAGCTGGGATGGCAGCAGCAGCAAGTGGGGATGTGAGCCAGAGCAGAGACACTCTGCACATCTCTGCCTCGAGATTACAGCCTGCTGACCCCCCCTCTTTGCTTCAGGCCGTGCTGCTTTTCCTCAGAGCAATAAAGTGCACTGGAGAAAGGTGTGTGTGGTTTTACCTTGTCCCCTGTGGCAGATTTGAAGCTCTGGGCTCGGGTGAGGCCAAGCTGACAGTGAAGCAGAGGTGAGGAACTGCCTGTGGTGAGAGAGAGAGCCTAAAACCCCAGGGAAGGGAAGGGAAGGGAAGGGAAGGGAAGGGAAGGGAAGGGAAGTCAGCCAAAGGCTGTGTGTTTTTGGGCACCACAGCAGCTCAGCCAGAAGAGGCACAGAGGCACAGGAAATGCCACGCTCACACCGGGGTGTTTGATGCAGAGTGTGGCTCTGGGACACAAGGCAGTGCCAGATCCAGGTGTGCAGGTCTGAGCCCAGGCAGAGGAGTGGGATTGGGCTGTTCCAGCAAAATCCTCCTCACCAAGGCTGGGACAGACCCTCTGCCCACCGTGCCATGGCCACCAGCTGCCCCCTCTGCTCCCTCGGGCAGCTTTTCTGCCTCTCCCCTTGGATGGGGCTGTTCAAAGGCAGACAGCTGGCCAGCCTGGGCTGCCCTAGGTGAGATACTTCATATTGCAGAGCTCTTCCCGGGGTTATGCAATAACAGCCTCTCAGCCCAGCACCGTTTGTGTACTCACATGTCTTCGTGCTGCTCTGTATCTAATTTAATTACGTGCTTCCTGTCTCATTTAGCTCAGCAGCCTCCCGCGGCTCCGGCCCCGTTGCCTCCATTATCAGCCTTTGTTTTGGAATACAAAAAACTCAAATAAAAAAACGCAGAAATCTGTGTCGCAACGCCTGGGGCCAGGCTCCCTTCCCAGAACTGTGCCACAGCCTTGCCAGCACCAACCCACCTCCCATCCATGTGGATCAGTTCCATTGCCACCAGCAAGGTCCTGGCAGCCCAGGCAGGTGCTCTGCTGAGGCTGGGAGGTGGCTGGGCTCTGGAGGCACCCACAGCCAGCATTTTGGGGGGTACAGTCCCCAAATGACTTCACCCTCAGCAGCAAGACACACACAGCCCGTCAGCCCCAGGGATTGCTGCTGGTGTTTCTGGGTTAGTAGTTGCAAAATGCCAGCAACTTTGGGAAACACAACAACAAAGGTTTCAGCCCCAACCTACAGAAATGGGATGGGGAATAGGAAAGCAAGGGTTTGGTGGCAGGGTGCAAAGTGCCCTTGTGTGTGTGCACAGGCTCTGAGGAGAGTTTCTGGCAGAGGTATTTTTGTATTTTTATACAGTTCGAGTGGAATAAGGGGAAGATAGAGAAATAGATTGGGAAGGGAAGGCAGGGAGAAGGAAGAGGGGAAGGGCCAGAGCGAGCTGTGCTGTTGGGGGCTCACCAAGGAGTCTGTTCTGATTTCTCCTGAACCAGTGGGGAACCACAGAGGTGGCAATCAGGAATGTCAAACCTGAAGGCACTCCAGCAGAGCCTGCCAGGATATCAGGGAGGTGTTGAACGCAAAGCAGCAGAAATGAGAGGTTTAAAGGCCCTGCTCATGTTGCATAGCCCCTTCCTCCACCTGCAAGCTGTTGATAAGCTCTGGATGTCTTTAGGGAGGGCAGTAAGCCAAGGAGATGGGAATGGGATGGAGGTTGGTGCTGTGCAGGCAGGAGTGCTGTGATGGAGACAGGGTTTAGTGGTGAGCTTGGCAGTGCTGTGTCAGACCTGATGATCTTAGAGGTGTTTTCCAACCTGAGAAATTCTGTGATGGTGCCAGGGAGGAGCAGGGAAGCTGCCAAGGCTGAGACAGCAGCCAGGCATTTCGGAGTGGTGCCTGAGTAGTCACACTGCAGCTGGGTCTTGGCCATGGGCACAGCTTGTGGGGCAGGGACAGCCAGGGACAGCTGGGGGACACCATCATATCCCTGTGGCTGCAGGTGAGCCTGGCTCCATCTGTGCCTGCCCATCCCATCCCAGGACACCCCAGCTGCCCGTGCAGGATCCCTCACCCTCACCCATGGGGTGTTTGATGGATTCCCAACACTCCACATCCATGTGCAGCATGGGAGGAAATCGCTGCTCGGGAAATTCGTACCAGTGCGGAAAGGGATTATTGAAATGATAATAAAAAATAATAATAATTAGAATTACAAATGAGGCTTTCGAGGGGCAGCTGTTATCCACTCTGCTCACGTGCTTGCTTTGCACAGCTGCACAGGGAGAGAGAGGGAGCTGACAGCAGGTACTTTTAATCTTCTCTTTCCGTTCCCGGCACCTGCTTTTTAAAGCCACTGAACAGCCAGAAAAAAAAAAATAGCTAAAAGATGATGGCTAAATATATCCTAACTAAGAGGAGAGGCAGAGCAGCACTAATGGCAGATCCTTCCTTGGCTGCATTCAAATTGGTTTGGCTCAGAGACAGGCTGAGGGAAGAAGCAGCAGATGAAAAGGAAAAACAGTAGAAGAAGGGATTTAGGGGGAAGACAAAGGGGGATAGAAAGAAGCCAGAGTGACTTTTTTTTGCAATTTTTGCAAAAAGTGACTTTTGCAATTCCACTGCACCCATTTCCAGAGGAAAACAAGTAAATTTAATTTTTGCTTTTAAATGCGCAGACCACAGAGCAGACACTCACCTTTCACAGGGAGAGGGGGTTGTGCTGCAGGCAAGGCAGGAGCCCTCAGTGTGCCCAGGGCCAGGTGAGATCCAGGGCACTGCTTATCCTGCAGGCCATTCCTGCTCAGGAGATGCTCAGCCTTTCCTCACTGAAGCCCCACACGATTTCTGCACTAAGTCTCTCACCATGCAATTTCCCACTAAAACCTAACCTTGCCTCAACTGCCCTGCTCCCTACCCCTGCTAATGCCTCCCGTTCCCCCCTTGCTACCCAGGATTGCCCTCAGCTGCTGCCTGACCCTTCCCCAGCCATCCCAGGCTCCTCCAGACTCCCCAGACTGACTGGCTGGTGACTCTCACCCTATTCCTGCTCATCCCTCCCTGTTTTATCCCCTGCTCATCCCTCCCTGGTTTATCCCATAAGGATGGAGCAAGCTGAGCCCTGGGTGTGAGCTGCCTGCTGGAGCACAGAGTTGCTGTTTATGGTCTGGAGAAAGCTCTTCATTTGTTGTTTGCTCTTTGTGACCTGATCATGCTCGATCCATCCATACTGCTCCCCTTTCCCAGGAGCTTGTGCATCCCCCATTGCTGCTCCTGGTGCAGGGAGCAGGCTCAGCACTTGTTTCCACCTCTGGTCATGATGGGGTTGGGATTTGGGGCAGGGAATTCATCACAGGCAGCAGTGGGGTGTACTCAGAGAAGGACAGCAGTGTGCTGCTGGAAGGCTCTTGGGTTTTTCCTTCCTTCCAGGTCCTACTGACACATTTCTGACTCATCTCCCCAAAATGGACCTCCAGGGAGCCTGGTTCTAAATTGCTCCAGCTGAGCCATCCACAGCTTGGAGCCAACCCATCCCCACTCTGCTGCCCCATCCATCACGTCTGCACCAGTGAAACCAGGGGCTGAGGAGAAACAGCTCCTCCCGTCCTCCTCCTCCTCAGCAATTTGGCTGGGAGACACCTCTCCCGGGATTGCAGCTTTTCAGACACTCAGGCAGAGAACAGATCGACTCAGGCTGTTTATTATGTCCTCAGGGTGTCTCTACACAACGGGTGTAACACTGCACGATGTGGTGACACGACGGTGACACGACTCGGGACTATTGTCGCCAGAGGGATTTGTGGCGTGGCTGAGGAGCTTCTCCAGCCTCCCAGGGAAGGGGAGCCTGGCAAACAAGCAGCTAATGCAGGGGGGAACGCAGGGAGCCCATGCCTTTCCCTGAGAGGGAAGGGATCACACTGAACAGCCTGTGTGGCCTGCCCAAACTGCTCCTGTTGATATCTCTCCACACCTGGACACCCAGAGGTGGCAGCTGCAGCAGCAGGATGTCATGAAAATGAAAATGTGTCAGAGGGAAGCACTTTTGAACTGTTCTTTGTACCTGGTGACTCCCTTCTGAGTTCACTGAGTGCATCAGAGCCATCCTCAGTCTCTTCTGAGCCACCCACGGGTTTATTTCCAGAGGAACGAGACATCTTTGTTGTTTCAAGCAGCCTCACTGGGTTTGTAGTCAGGTCCTCAAGGGGACACGGCCATGCCACCAAGGTGGAGGTGCCAAGGAGCTTAAGGACAAATCTGAGCTCTGATTTGGGTAACTCATGGAGGAGCTGGGGAGAGAGGTTGTAACAAGATGAGCTCTTCAATTGTGGTTCTTAAGGAAGAGGGATCTGCCCCAGGGTGTGCTTGTACCCTGCTCTCTCCATTGCCAGGAGTCCCACAGAGGTCTGCAGGAGTGAACATAGCAGAAGGTGCCTCCTTCCCCTCCCTGCTTTTCAGCTGGTGGCTGCAGGCACTGATAGAGCAGCATGAAGACATTTTTCTCAGGATAATGCTGTTACCTGCACTGGGAATGCAGAGCTGAGCAGCTCCTCATCCCTCATGTCTCAGAGCCAGCCTGGGGCACGCAGCACGTGAGGCAAACTGGGAGGTGTGGGGCTACTTGAGGCAAACAATTCACAGCACAGCTGGTCCCCAGAGCTCCCTGGTCCCTCCAGAAGCAGGCACTGCCTTTTCTCCGGTGTCTTTTTGCCAGGAATGTTGGATGTTTTTGGTAACGAGCTCATCCCCCTCTGCCACCTCCCTCCCACAGCCTCGGCTCCCTGAACTCCCGCTGAGTTCACCGCAGTCCAAGATCAGAGACAAATCCTCCTGGAAAGCCAGGAGGAGGCACAGAGCACAATGACTGACTTTGCTGAGCAAATACAACCCACACACCTTTATTGAGACTATTTTTATAAACCAGAGAGCCACGGGGGTGCCCAGCTGTGAGTGACCCCAGCACGGCTGCCCTCTCCCCCAGCCAGCCCCAGCCACAAGCACTGCATGTGCAGCGTGCATGGAAGAAGGAGAAAAAGGAGGAAGACAAAAGACTTGGGGACAAGATGAGCCTCTGCAAAGCCCAGGGGGTGCGTGGTAGAGAGAAGCGTTCTGGTCTAGCAGCAAAATGAACTTTAATTCCAGTTCTGGGATATAATGCTACGATGCTGGAGAGAGCACAGCACCAAGGAAGGAGACAACTGCAGCGGCCCCAGGGATGCAAAGATAATGCAGAAATGATGTGAAACGTTCTGTTCTTATATAACAGGCAAGGGAGAGCTCGTAGGAGCTTTACAGTGGCAGTAAGAGGTGTGTAGGAGGGAGATGGCATGACCAGAGGCAAGAGTCTGGGGAAGGGAAAGGCAAAAAGAGAGGTGGGATGGAGGAGAGGCAGACAAGGGGAGGTTAGGGGAGTCCCAGGCTCAGATGAGGACAAACAGTGCTGGTGGACAGGAAGGTTTGGAGTGCTTCAAAGAGGAGGAAGAGGAGGAAGGAAGACAACCAGGACAGGACAGAGAAGGAGAGAGGAGTTTGGAGGGAGAAGCCAGAGGCCCCCAGGGAGGGGAGAGTTTGCACTAACAGGTGAGAGGCACTCCAGGACTGGCATGAGGTATGGTTTGCTATTGCTCTGAATGCTGTAAACATTTTGGTTTTGTGTCTATCAGTGAACATTCAGTTCAGTTTGATACATGTGCTCTTAGGGGTAACTGGAAGCCTAGCAGAGTTTTACATCTCTTACTACTACTCGGACTTATACACGAGGCAAACACAACACTGGCTAAAGATCTCAGTTTATGTCATTTATGCCTAGTTCTCCTATTTTAACATGCACATCTATGTCTCAGAAAAGCTTCTCTAGTAGAGGACACTAAATAAGATACAGATGAAGTGACATGCACTCTCATCCACCCACACCCCCAGACACACACAGCAATTTCCCCCTCCCCTGCTTAGACTGGCAAGACTTTGCCCTTCACACCTCCCCAGCACGGGCAACAGGGACCCCTTGGTGCATTAATGAGTCCACTAAAAGGGATGGAAATCATCCCAAGCCTGCCTGATGGACCAAAGCAGGAGAAACTTTAGACAGACCAGAGTTCTGCATCTGATCCTGGAGTTAACACCACCTGAAGCTCATAGAAAAGGGAAAGGAAACTTGTAAACTCTTTCCCTTCTGCCATCAAACTGCCTGGGAGCTGACTGGATATGTGCCAGCAAACAGAATAAAAAGAACTGAGTGAACCAATTTTTTTTTCTCCACTCTTCATGTGATGGCACACTTTAGCACTGCTCTGAACAGGAAGAAAATTTTGGAGGTGTGTGCTCGTGGAGAGGGGAAATGGGTTTGTAGGTTGTGAATATCCCTTTCACACCAGGAAGAGATGAATCAAGGGTAGGGTATTTGTCCTTGGTGGGGATTAGTCAGCACTCAGCTCTTTCCAAAGCTTTGGCTCAGTCATGATTTCCTTGATCAGCCCCTGGTTCAAGGGGTAGAGCTACAAGCTGCTTATTTTGATTCACTTCAGAACGGCATTTGTCATAAAAGAAGCAGCTGGTGCCATTTTCTTGTTTAAGAAAAATAGAATTTTACTTTAAATAACTAGTCTGCTTTCCTTCCAGAGAGACAAACTGCAAGAGCAGCAATAAAAATAACCGTGGTAGACTCACATGCCTCAGACAATGCTTTTTGCTCCACTCAGTGTTCTAGGATGCTGTTCCCAATGGAAGGGCCTTATCTGGCACCAGTTTAATGGGGAAAACACCTCTCCTACATCAGCCAGCCTGATTCCTGCTCCTGTCACCACAGCATCTCCAGGTGTGCCCTGCTCCAAGCAATTCCCCAGGTGGATGGAGGAGAGAAGGGAGCTTGGATTTACAGGGTGTTGGCCACTTTGAAGTTTTCATAGGAGTTCTGACATGGAATGAAAGGACAACAGCACCAACACTGCTGGAGGATCTCGTGGAGAGATGGAGCCATACTCTGAACAGGACCAGGCTTTGTTGTCACCAGGGGAGCCTGGGGATTGTCCCCTCACATTTCTCGATACAAGCATCTCATTCTTGCTGTGTGCCCTGGCCTGGCTGGCCCTGTGACCCTCCCAAGGTGCTGCAGAGCCTTGTCTGGGGTGTCCTGGCTGGCACTAGAGGTCAGCACCACTCACCAGGTCTGTCTGAAGTACCACAAGGCAGTACCTTGTCGTGGCTTTCTGCCTTCTCTTTAAAAGCTGTGACTGCTTAAGCCTCCTGCTGCTGTCTCTCACATCCTGGGCTGCTCTGGGATGCTTTTTACATGTGCAGGCAAGAGGAGGGTGGAAAGGAGGAAGGCAGGGCCAGACAAGGTGGCCTCCCTTCACCACCAGCAACTCTTGTTTGATGTCACAGTGCTGGGAAGCTGAGCAGCAGTGGGATCACTGGGTAAAACTGGGACCACAGGCTGATGCCTTAAGATTTTAGCTTTTATATTTTCTAAATCCTGTACTGCACTAGTGCATAGCTCCAAACTCCATATAAAGTGTTAGTTAACTGTCTTCACATTTGAGTTAGAAAAAACAAGCCCTCTGGGCCTGTGATCCAAAGACACCTTACAGCCTCAGGTCCTGAAAAGTGTAAACAAAAGTGAATTTCGGGGGAGAAAACTGGGGGTATATGACTTCATTACCTGAAGCTGTAATTGGAGGATTAACCCCTGATATATAAGTGGACCAAACTTATAACTGCCTGAAAAACTCATGACCATTGTCCAAGCCCCTCTGTGAGGCTTTTGAATAGGTGTACCTATTGAAGGCCTTCAATAAATACCTAATTTATCTCCTTAACTCTGTCTAGCCTCTGTTCTAGGGAGCCACTCCAAGGCATCAGTTTTTCGTGTCCCAGGTGGGGCAGGAAACTGCAAAAGCAGCCTGGGAGATTCCAGTGTGTCCTGTGTGACACAGGTGTGGGAAAGGGGAATTCCTCCAGCCTCTGCTCACAGCCAGAGAGGGAAGATTTCCATCCTCCCTTGCAGGGCAATCCCCCAGTGTTTCACTGCAGTGTGGTTGGGTTTCCCCCCTCACTCCCTACCCCAGGCAGGGGCTGTGGAGGTGATGTGGCTCCTTCCTGCAGCCCAGCCAGCACCAGGGACAGCCACTGGATGTGTGGCTCTGTGTCCTTTGCTTCCATCTCTGATTCCTTCCAAGCACTGCACAGGTTCCCCAGACCTGTCTCACCATGCCTTGCATGCCATAAAGCTTTGGGACACTGAGCTACTGCATGATCTGGTGCCCTTGAAGAAATCATGGCCAATCTGGAGCATTTTCCAGGTGTCTCTCACTGTGCCCACTTTTGAGCAAGCAGCACAAAGTTTGTGTCAAACTGTCACATCCAGACCTTGAGCTTTGTGTCTCCTGTGTCCCATGAGGGGCCTTGTGTGCCCCAGCAGTCCCAGGAGCTGTGTCACTGAGCCTGGTGGCAGAATGTCACCTCTGTCACCACCCTGCTCCTCAGGTGTCCTTGCAGGGGCAGAGGACAGCCAGGAATGCTGGGTCACTGCTGCTCTTTCTGGCCATTCCTCATGGAAAGTTAACTGGAGCTGGGATTTGCCTCCCAAAGACCTGGAGAATCCTGCTGCTGACCAACCAGGCACGGAAAGGCAGGTTTCCCTACTGAACACAAAGTTTGCACTTGCACTGTATTTAGACTGCAGTGTCTTGGAGACCACAGGAAAACACCTCCAGAAGGAACCCAGCATGGTTACCACCTCTATCTTGATCCTAAACCTATTTGTCCTACTCTTCTGCACATTACCCTTGCAAAAAGCCTCAAAAAGCTGCTTCCCTCTTAATTAATGGACAGCAATTTTTAATATCCAACTAGACTTTTTTTTATCCTGTTCCAAACCCATTATGCTTGGTTTTAGGATCCATTCTACCTCATTTACACCACATTACATGAAGTCTTTATCAGCAGCTTTCTGACGTATCAAACCCACCCACCACCCTTGGCTGGGGCAGAGATTCACAGCCTCTGGTCTGGGGATGACTGAGAGAAGGGAAAGATCCATGGGGTCGCTTTCCAGGCCTTCATTAAATTAAGCAAACAGACCTCTGGTCTGTCAGCTCAAATCCACAGACAGGCTGTCTGCTTCTCCCCTCAGAAATATTGCAAGAATCTGTCAAGCTGGAACAGCAGTGCCATGGAAATGGGGCCATTAGGCAGTAGGAATTATTGCCCAGCACAGAGGAGGTGCTACACCCCTGACACTTGCACAGAGTCTCCTCCTGCAGTGACCATCCAGGCTATGGGAATGTCTCACACCCCACTGCACACCCAGACACCCATCCTGCTCACTCCATGCCCTCTGTGTCCCACTGGAAGCAAACACCCTGCAGCAGGGTCTGTATCTCAGGAGCTCTTTGCAGGGCACTGAACCCACAGCGGGCAGTCGGTGAGAAGGAACAGTCAGTAATCAGGAAATAACAAAAACCAGAAATGTGATTTTTCACATTGCCATGCGCCGGCCAGGTACAGGATGAAAAATGCCATCTGCTGTGGCAGACAGGTCTTGTGCTTTTCTTACACCTCAGCAAGGGGCAGAGGGGACATTCCTTCTCTCCACTCTCTCCCTACAGGTCGTTCCTGAGGAGCCACCAAGCCTGTGGCAGCCAGGAGCTCCTTTGTGCAAGGTTTTGGTCCAGTGCCCAGCACAACAGAGCCTGGATGACGACTGGGGCCCTGAGACTGAGCTACCACACAAATAAATAACAGCCATGAAAAACAATCATTCACATTAGAAGAACTTGCCTGCCCAGGCCTAGTGAGAGCTTTTGGGATCACCTTCCTCACAAGGGAAACTCAGGTCCTCAACAGTCCTATGGAGAATACTCTGAGTCTCCATCCCAGGAGGAAAAGGGGCAGTGACAGGGTAGCAGCTGTGTCATGAGGTGTGCAGACAAAATGGGGAGGTGAGCTGAGATTGCTGATGGTTTCCACTCCAGGAAAGGGAATGAATCCTGTGCCTTTGTCTCCTCTCTCCCTCCCCTCGGTCTTGGCTGCAGACCCCAGCAGCCAACATGTGAGATGTGGGCTGGATGTGGCTTCACAAGTGTCAGAACTGCCCTTGGGGCCCTTCCAAGCACCAGGGAGAGGTGAGAGACAGGGAGATGTGTGGAAGGATGGAAAAGTGTTATTTACACACAAACCAACCCAGCAATATTAAAGGAAACCTGCCCTGCCCACAGACAACCCCATGACTCAAGAGGGTTGTGGGTTTGTGCTAGAGAGAGGCAACAACTGCAAGGTGCTACTGCTAACAAAAAAAAAAAAAAAAAAAAAAAAAA
>VXBB01013599.1:50266-61893 GCA_013399915.1 Illadopsis cleaveri | reverse complement strand
GGCCCCAGGTGCTTCCAAGCCAGGTGTTTCCTAGTGTGGATCTGTGTGCTGTGTGCTGGTTCCATGGCTGGCAGGTGATGGCGTTGCCTTTCCACTGGCCCATGCTGGAGGCCTTCTGTTCTCCTTTCCAGAGTAGGTATTTCCCAGGCCCCGCCAGGAGCCAGTGTTCCCTGTAGTGAAGGTGCCACGAGCTTTTGGTTGGCACTGACCACGTGGCCCACAGCTTGTGCTGTGACTCTGGGAGAAGAGTCAGAGGCTGCTGCTGCTGCTTCTGGCAGATGGGGCAACTTGACCTTCACAGAGGCTGCTCTTTGCATTTGAGGGCTAATCTGGCAGGGTGACGCCAGTGGCAACTGAGGTCCGTGGGGAGCAAGTCTGACACGGACAGTCTCCGTGGCCGTGTGCCACTGCTGTGTGGTGTGATGTTTGTCCCGGTGAACTTTGGTTCCGCCTTTGGCTGCCTTTGAGTCACCTGTGGGAAGCAGGAGGAGGCACAGGATGGGGGTGGCTGTATTAGCATAGTGTCCCACACTTGCCAGTGAGCCCGGGCCTGGCCCCAAGGCGGGTGCTGGCCACATTATCCAGGCTAGGCTGGTTTCCCAGCTGTGCTCACTTCCTCTGCAGCATTGCTGTGCTTGGGCCATCCCGCAGAACAAGTCCTGGTGCCAGATGTGCCTGCCTCTGCCCTTGGACTTCCCCCAGTTCCCACTGCAGCCTCTCCCTCCATCGCCATCCCTCACATGTCACTGCTGGTACAGCAGGGGCTGCCTCTCATGGGGCTGCCCATGGGCATTCTCCTTGTTTGACATTGTGGGAGTGCTCTGATTAACACTGGCCACAAGCACCCAAGAGAAGCTGCTGCCTCCTTAGAGAGCTGTTCTCCTGGGAGTGAGCAGTGCAGGGATTTGTTGCCCTCTGGGTCACCCTGTGGACCCATGTCACATTGGCTTTTGGGCACGATGACACCGCAGGTCGCAAAGGCCTGGTGGTCAATGTGGAGGTGTCCTTGCATTTGTCCTGCTCATGGTACAGGGGAAACCCCTCGGCAGGCCTGGCAGTACCCCCTTAGCCTGGGATCTCTGTTTCCCCTCCTTCCATTGTCTTTTGATGCTCTTTGGTGGGCATTCAGGGGAGCTATTTCCCAAGAGCCCTCTGGCAGTGACCAGAACGTTCAGTAAAGGTTATTTTCTGACCTAATTACCAATAAGCAATGTTACAGGGATGTAGTGGAGATGAGTTTTTCCTTGACTGTTCTTATATTTTTTTGTTTTGGTATACTTTTAGCAGTGTGTCGTTTTATACAGTTTTGGGAACAGAACAGTAGCAGTGTTTTTTTCAGGAAACGCTTGAGGGAGAAATGCCACAACTGTCACTGAACGAGAAATGTACTGAATAAAGGTTAATTACTTTGTGATTCACAAAATAACTGAAAGCATAGATGAATGCACCATGAAGACCAGCTTTTATAGCCAGATCAGAGTTGACCTGAAATGCTGAAAGAAACAGTGATAATGCAGTTTTCCAGATTAAGAAGAGAGCAAGGCTGTGGTTAATGTCCTGTATTTGAAAAAATGTACTATCTTCTTCATAAAGAGTATTATCTTTTGTGTCATATTTCAGAACTTTTTGCTTAGGAATTTTTAGACAAATATCAGCTACATCTTTTTGTATTTATTAACAGGATTATTAGACTGGATAGTTTTAAAAATTGTGTTAGCATTTTTGCACTAAGAGGTCTTGGTAATAAATTTGTATGTAAGAAAAGACAGTGTACCAGCTATTTAGAAACATTCACATCTCCAGACTACTTTGAGTGCTAGATCACTACCCATTAAAAAATAAAATAATACTACTTTTTAAATATTTGATGAGAAAAATGGGCATGCTTGTTCTGATGGTTGTATTAGTCATTCACTTGCTGAAATCTGTAGGAATGGTATTTAATGTTACCAGTAACACTAGAGTTTTTTAATATTTTAGATTTCTGAAATGCTTTCTCATACTTGGTGTTTCCTTGATCTTGTGAATGGTTAACATAATAATATAGTCAAAGTTTAGAACTTGAGAAATTGCAGATTTCGTCATAGACAGGAGATTGCTGATGTGACAGAGCATTACTACAAAATTATACTTTATATAATACTTTATACTTTACTCTGTCCCCTTTCTTCTCATTGAGTGGTGAGGTTATCTGGCCTGTAGCTGCCAGACACATTGATGTCCTTTTTGCAGCTGAGACCTTAGTCAGTTAAACCTAAATTATTTTCAAATTCCTCGTTAACCATAAGCTAATGTTAGGTTCTTTTATGTGTATGCCATTAAGATAAGGTAGCTTCAGTTAATAATGCTGCTTTTTGATAAGCTTTTGTAGCGTAATATTTTTAGAAAGCTTCCTATTGGACCTAATGGGAAAACAGCTTTCCCAGAGAAACATAGGATTTCAGTTAGTTTGTTCTCAGTTTCAATACTGACTTCATAAACAACTACTCCTGCTGCAATTAATGAATTTTCCTGTCTATGTTTACGCAAGAGATGCTAAACAAATCACAAAAGTCGAGTTGGGAGGGTCTTTGACAGAACACCCAGTCTTCATCATGCTCCCTCAAACATTGCAGGGAAGCGATGCCTTGGCCCTTCTGGAAGAATTTCTGGTGATAGAAGTTCCACAGTCTGCCTTTAATCATCTCCAGCCTTTGCTCTTGCAGGAAGCTGTAGACAGCTTTTCCTCTTTTCTCTGCGAGTTCTTCCTCTTCATGTTTTTCCTGTCCCCAGTGGAAACTGTTCCTGTCCTTTGCGCATTGAACTTTTGATGACTTAATAGCTGTTATTTGATGTTTTCTGTTGAGACACTCTGAGTTTTACAAGTTAGGAGAAAGGACTAAATAGGAAATAACTAAATTTTAATCCAAATCTGCATCACTAGTTCATTTGTTGGCTTTGGGAGAGACAAGTAATACTGTCATTTCCAGGAAAACCTTATTGAAGATGAAGATCTGCCACGTCTGGGGGAGCATGGCTGAACTCATTTCCTGGGTTGGAGAGCATTTCGTTTATAGTCACAAAGCTGTTTCAGATGGAACACAAAACTAAATTTTAAAAAAAAATGCTGAAACTAAAAACTATGGTCCACATAAGAAGTAGACAACGTTCATGGATTAAAAAACTTTAAACCATCTTGTGGCATTCTGTAACGTTTGGGTTGACTTGGCAAATCTCTAATATCAGAATGACTTTGATTATAAATTGAATAGTATCTGAACATTTTGTGCTTTTTTGCCATCAGTTGTCAAGTGTAATGAACTGGTTCATGAAACTAAAACTGATTATAGTAACAGTAGAATTGTTAAAATTTCTGCAATTGTGGTGTTTCTTCTGAAAAGGATTTTAAGAGGTATGGTAAGAAAAAAGGTCAGTGAGCACTATTAGCATACAACTGGAGAAAGTATGAGTGAATTCTTTGTTCATCTGCGGTACAGAGTTTTAAATGCCTTTACTTTTCTTGGGTGTCATGCAGTTATAATTTATTTTAAGGCTTTATTCAACAGGGCATTTATTTTTTTCTTTAGGCCGTTACCGACCGATGTACCATATGGCAGATAGCTCACCAAGCAATAAAAGAGTTGAGAAAATAAAATACAATATTGGAGCTTGAAAAAAAACCTTTTTTTTTTCTCCCCTTACATTTACAAAACAACTTTCACTAAACTGCAAAAGGTAGGAAATCTGTGGGAGACTCTGAATTAAATCAAAGTATGACAGATTAACAACAGTTGTTGTTAATTACCTGGTGGAGCAGTCTGGAATGCTGACAGGCACAGCAGGGACAAGAAATGCAGTGGACGTATGTGAACCAAGAAAACCAGTAACTTTATTGATCATGGAAACTTGGTTCATCACTGAGTCCCTTAAAGAAATAGTTTGACCTTTGGTATCACAGAATCACAGAATGTGTAGGTGGAAGAGACCTTCAAGATCATCGAGTCCAACCCAGCCCTAACACCTCAACTAGATCATGGTATCAAGTGCCACATCCAGTCTCTTTTTAAACACATCCAGGGATGGTGACTCCACCACCTCCCCTGGCAGACTATTCCAGTATTTAATCACTCTTTCCATGAAAAACTTCTTTTTGATATCCAACCTATATTTCCCTTGAAATATACACAGCCTGAGACTGTGTCCTCTCATTCTGTCAGTTGCTGCTGTATATGGATTAATTATTCATAACTTTCATTTCATTCAGTTTGGTTTTTTTTTAAACTTCTGTGATCAGTTTCAACTGCATGAACTGATTATAATTTCTAAAACTTCAGAACTAAACAGGGATATGAAATTGAACAATACATTCTCCCATTTCCTTTATTTTTCCTTATCAAGATCCTTGATATTGTTGAAATGAAATGTTAAATTATATACTGCAGTTCCTTGCAGAGATGAAATGGTTAAAGAAATGTACCGGTTGCTTATAGAGATGTATTTTGTTTTTTCAGCTATGGATACTTTGAACATGGCCAAGCAGTGTATACCTGAAGTGTGGAAAGATGCAGGATTTATTTTATTTATACAGGGTATATATATGTTTATGAAGTTTATTTTTACTATTTGTGAAAGATTTAAGTGCACTGAGCACTGGTTCTGTTACCTTTTGTAGAAATTGGCCTACTGATGGAGATGTTTTAATTCAAACAAGACTGATTTTTCTTTTTTGTTAATTTAAAGTAGCAGAGTGATCTACATGGAGGTGATAATTCTGTTTGCCAGAGCAGGTATTTTATTAAGTTTTAACCTTGCACAGAAGATATTAAGTGATTTACTACACATGAAACCATTTCTTTCTAATTACTATTAGTTATAAATATTTTAGAAGACATGATAACTGATACACTCTGAACCAAAATTGCCTTCCTAGGTCAGTAATTTGGAAGTTGCAAAGGTTTTTATAGTAACAGTGTGAAATTTTATTTATGATGAAATATTGCATAAAACATTCTTAAGCGTGAAAAATCTCGATATTTGATAATGTATGAAGGAAAATCTTCATGATGATTTTGTCTTTTCAGTGTTTTCTTGCAGGGAGGAGAGACACTACCATGCATCATTTAGTGATGTCCAACTTGTCCAGGTGTAGTCAATGAGATCAGTGTTTCTGCAGAGTTTTGAGGCTAAGCCATGTGTTTTAGTGTAATGTTTTTAGGTGTTAATCCTTCCACATGTTGTTAAATGTTTTTCAATTAGTCTTGGCTTATATGAAGTCTGATGGTGTCCTGTAAAGTCTTTAGCATTAACTGAAGTTACTGTCCCAAATTTCAGCAGTCACCTGATTTTCTTGTCAGTTCTTGATATTCCTGTAGATAATTAGTCAAGATAACCTAGAAAAACAGATCACTTTTTCCTGTGTAGAAACGCATTTGCATTATGTGCACAGTAATATTAATGTGTTTTTCATTTGATTTCCAGATGTAAAATGGTGAGAGCTTGTTGGTTCTAAGGTCGTATTTAGTAGGGTTTAGTGGACTCAGCTATAATATTGTGCTCACAGTTGGCACTTCTGATTAGATGTTTTTTCTCCGGTTGCTGAAGTTATCAGGTACATAGTTATTACCATAAAGGAGCAAAAAGTGGTTAAATTACTTGCACAAATAGCAAATAAAAACTCTCTGGAGATTCCAGCTATACTATGGAAAATTGAGAATTTTGATTAAGTAGGCTTTGAACAGAAAACACTTCAATATATATTTATAGTGTACATTTTTCTGCATCATGAAATGCTCAAGGCTGGAGCCTTTTTTTTTTCTGTCCAGGCCATGTGTTCAGAGTCACAGAATCACAGAGTGGTTTAGGTTGGAAGGGACCTTCAAGATCATACAGTTGCAACCCCCTGCTCTGGGCAGGGACACCTTCCACTATCCCAGGTTGCTCAGAACCCCATCCAGCCTGGCCTGGAACACTTCCAGGGATGGGGAATCCCTAGATATTCTTGCTGCTGTTTTTGTGTTGGACTTTTTACCTCTTGAATTATGTTGACTTGGGATGGAGGATTCAGTTGATCTTCTGCAAAAAGTCTGTTTGGCCATCCAGATATGATTTTTCACAGGAACTTTGAGTCCTTTTATTTATATATTATTCTTTGTCTGTCCTGACTCAGTGGCTGACACTGCTCTCCTTTTCTGTACTGTGATACTTGTCTCTGGGCCATAGCTTTGAAGGAACTGCCTGTCAATGGGTGTACTTATTGCCATTTAATTTATTTTTCTCTCACTTTTGTTGTTCCATTGACACTTGGTGTTAGTAGTTTTTTTGAGAGAGGACTAATTGGGAGTTATACAGATGTTCAATTGTATTTCAGTCACTACAGTTATTGGAAACAGTGTTTATTGGCTATGAGCTTGCTTAACAAAACCATTAAAACTCCCAATTTCCAGATCCTGTTTTTGTCTCAATATTGTATTATGTCTCTTAATCATTTAAGATGCACATTGACTTTGTCATGTATAATAATATGATATCTCTCCAGAGAATGGGAGACGGGTGTAATGCTTCAAAACCAATATTCTGGGCAATTCATTGAGCCTGTGTTCTTTTCTGCTGAGTTGCTTTGGGTTTTTTTGAGACTGCACATTAACATCCTGCAATATTGCATGGGACTGCCTGGCTTTGTTCTGGGCAATATTGCACTGGGCTGTGATTTCTGCAGTCAATGCCACATCCTAATTCAGCCAACTTAAATAGGTTTGGGACTCGCTGTACTCCCAGATCTTAGAGTTTCCTAGATCTGAAAGGTCAAGCAAACACCAAGTCTGAAGTACTGGCTTGGTTGTGAAACAACTCACCAAGTTGTTGCTTTGAAGAAAAGTAGTTTTTAATAGCATGACAGCATCAGAACATTAATTTGATGAGTGACATAATTAGATACATTTTCACTAGCCTCCTTAATTATTACTCAGAGATACATTTTCACAAGCTGGCTTAATTGTTAGTCAGAATTAACTGATTATTGCATTAATAACACTCCAGGTATTGTTTTCATTGCCTGAATTTTAAATGCCCTTACCTTGAAGTACTAAGGGAATGGGTCAAAAAGACCTTATGAATGAGCATCTGGCAGAGAATAGGGCTCTTCTATTCTCTTGTACCTTTATCTAAGTTCACCGACAAACACAAAGCTATTTTACAAAGTCTGAAGTTCTGTGAGGCTGAATGTCTGATTTTGAAATAATTTTCTTGGTGTCAAGATGAGCACCTCAAAAACAGTGATTGTGCTTTCCTGTAAATAACCTGTCAGACTTTTGGGGATGTGGTGAACAAGTAAAAAGTAAAGAATGTTACTGCATTGCCTTATCTTTGGAAGTTAAAGTTTTGAACTGCCTCTAACAAAAGCTTTAGAACCTGTTTTAGTTTAGAAAAAGAAGCAGGCTGTTTGAAGGTCAGTAAAAGAGCCTGTAGTTGATCCATCAGGTGAGCAAGCAGTAAGCTTCCTGATCTGTCAGGCAAACTCAGCCTGGATACGAAGGAGTAGACAATGAACTTGTGGGGAGCAGAACTGAAGTTCTGCATGGACGTGCTGCTGCTGCTGTGAGGTGGATGTGACATTGTCACTCTCAAAGCCCTCAGTAAGCAAGTGCCCAACCTGCCACAGGTGCTGCAAAATTCACAAAGTGCTGGAGTCTTTGCTGTCCTGGCTGCTCCTATGAGGCTGCTCCATCCTGGTGCTGCTGCTCTGCCCCTTGGCTGGGCAGCCCTGGGAGGGACCCTGGGGACAGCCCTGTGGCACCCACAGGGATCTTCCCATGGCCAGAGCTGGAGCCATGGTGAGGGTTATCCCTTTCCTGTGCTTCTCGTCATCATTCTTGGCATTTTCCTACTTTCCTATTTTCTGTCTTTCTTTCCTCCTTTATGGGGAAAAAAAAAAGTTGAATTATCACTTTGGATCCCAACATTTAATGCCATTTGTGTTTTAATCTTGCTTTGGGGTGTGTTTAGAAGGTAATTCCTTTCTGCAATTGTGGATCGAGGCAAAACTTGCTTCTCCTCACCTGAAGTGGATTTGGACAGAGGACTGTGAGAGAGCACTGGGAAATTCGTCTTTCCTAAGCAGTGCATAGGTGTCTTTTATGAGTTTCAGATGAATAAATTGGATTCACTAAAAGTAAAGTACTAATAAGCTTTTTAAAAATGTCTATAATAAAAGTAAACTTTCATGAAGATCTACCATATTACAGACAAATCACTGTCACGCTGCAAATGTCTAATATAATATTTTAGAAGTGTTAAGGGTGAGCTAACAAATATATTCAACATTTGCTTACAGTCTTTAGCTCCTTCTTTACAAGGCAGTTTTGTATTTTAGGATTAAAATGGGTTGTACATTTATTTACATGTTATTGAAGTGTTCAACAAATAAGGCGTTATGGAAAATATTGTTAACTAAAGGAAAAGGTGAATCTCATGTTTGAAGAAGAGTGAATTTTCCATCAAAGGTTAAAAAGCAGGGTAATGTTAGTGGAGTCATTGAAAGGCTGGCTTTTACGTCTGTGATATCAAATGGACGTGGTACAGTGTAAGTTTGAGGCGCATCAAGAACCAGACTGATAATCTCTTCCCTTCTAAAGGAAACCAACCTTTGGGATTACTACATTAGGTGCTAATTTATTCCAAAAGAGAAACATGATACACGCTTAGTACTACAGAATATACAAAATATCTATAAATCCACTCTGGGATGAGTGTATAAACTCCCTAGAGGGGGTTTCAGAAGGTTTTTCAGCAAGATGATTGTGGTTTGCTAGATGAGTGCTGCTGGATGTCAAGTAGTCAAGTGCTGTTTAGTACTTCTATCTATTTTTCAGAGGAGTGATGTCTTATTTTAGCAGGATATTTTATCTCACCAATAGCAATGCAAAGTCAGGAAAGTAATCTCAAGTAAATAAATCTAGTCAGAAAATATTGTCTTATTTTCCTGGTGTACTTCTTTATACCATAAAAGAAGTACTTTTATACTTCTTTTTATCAGATATAGTCTATTGAATGGCTGCTATCTTAAAAAGCTGTAGTGTAAGTGCTAAACTTTCCTGTCATATTTTAAAAAGAAGGTTTAGTTATTTTATTTTCTCCTTTTCTATTTCTTTCCTTATTCCAAAGTCTTTGTTTTGCCCCATTTTTTAAACAATTAAAACACCTTGGTTCCATTGCAGTGCTTGATGCATGGAGTTGATTTAAACATAGAAACTTCCTATATGAAAAAATATAAATGTTATGAAAAAAACACCTCCTACTCTGAGCACTACCTTCTCAAGCTTTTCTAAAATTTTACCTTTGATATTATAGTCTTGTCTTCTAAAAAATCAGGCAAGTTTTTTGTATTTTTTAATCTTGCCTAATAAGTTCTAAGCAATATGTTGCTTTGACTTCACTCATTTTCAAGGCTATTTTAGGTAATGCTTTCATTCTTGCACTTGGTCAGTCATTATTTTGTCTGAATTTTTTTTATAACTCCTTGTCTTGTTTACCTGTTTCCCTCTGATCCAGTATTTCCTGTGTGCTAGTAGTACTCCTTGTAAGAAATACTGAAGAATTACCCTTACTCCACTTGCTGGTGTCTGAAAACGGAGGTTGTGCACATAAAGCAGAGTTTTCTTTGGCCAGATTATAGAAAGCAACTCCATTTAACACAGAAGTAGCTTTTACTAATAAATAAAGGACTCACTGTTTAAAACTTAGTTTCATGGGTTAATGAATCAGTCCCTAACCTGTGCCTTTGACTTAACCAAAGATCTCATAAACTTTTCAGCATGATTTTCAAAAATGCTGCTTAATTCTCAGTTGTGTTTTATATCCTACACAAATTGCCTTGCTGACATTTAAAACTGTCTACCCATACACTGCTGTTTATCTCAGTGACCTTCTAGTTTCTCATGTTCTGGTCTGAGAGCTAAGGTGGTGTCATTTGTTTTGGTGACTCTTAGACATTTGAAATCACAGGAGTAGTTAGTTGAAATGTAATTGTCCAAATGAAATTTGTCCAAAACATGAAGGTTAACATTTCTCTGCGTGTGAAAATGGGTTTTATGTCTCAGCAGACATATAATTCTTTCAGCAATGTATTTAAATACTAGAATATACAGTCAGTGCTTTGTCCCAAAGTTCTGAAAGATGAAGGGTTTCCTTTCTTTAGACTGTGTTCTTGACTTTTAAACTATATACTCTCTTTTTCCACAGCTCAAATGCACTTCTGAAATCTTCTGTAACTTGACCACCTTTACATTTTGTTTTCTACTAAATAAAAATATAAAATGTGAATAGTTCCTTTTTATTTTGGAACTGGTAAGGGTGCAGTACAATGTAGGTGACACATTTATTATTTATTATATTTAAGCCAGATTTGGTGATGTTTCCAACAAGCTGCTTGCATTTAGACCAAGTCAGCAGTTCTCCATGATGACACATGGGATGGAACAGGGGAACTAATCATCTGAAAAGGACAGAAAATAAAGGATTCAATGGCAATGTATTAGAAAAGACAACTAAAAGTAAATATTGAGAGCAACTATTATTGTTAATTTTAGTCTGTCAGTTTGACATCCATGAAGTGCTGAGTGCTTTATTTTTGGGATACACAAATATAATGACTGGAATGAGCCATAAGGTTGAAAACCCAGAAAGATTTGGTTTTTCACAATCTTTACAAGTACAAGAAAATATTGTTAAGTTTCTACATGCTGTATTTTATTGATTAGCCTTTCAGAGTTACTATTATGATCCTGAATCAGAACTTCTATGTTTTTCTGGTTATTTCCAGTATATACTTTATTGTTAACAAGTACACAAGACTCCGATCAAGAATTGCTTAACATTTTGACATCAAATGATACCGTAAATACTGAAAAATCAAGAGAGAAATGAGTTAATCTTAGAATGCTACTGAGTGACTGAATGCAGTTGTATTCTGAGGCCATTTTAAGAGAGAAAATAATTACCCATTTGAGGTTTAGTAAGAAGAAAATTTAAATTAAAACTATGTTTTTATAGACAATTGCAGTATTGTGGGATGACGTTGGCTGGCTGCCAGATACCTTCCCAGTGGCTTCCTTTCAGCAGTAGGATGGGGGAGAATAAGAGGTAAAAGCTCATGGATGGTGATAAGGACGGAAACAGGCAAAACTTGAGACTGCACATTGCCAAAAAGTGGAATAATTGTGGGGAATCTTTTGTTGTGAAGGGACAAGGGTTGGTGTTTGTGTAAAATATCCATCTGTGTTGGTACTGTTGGTTTTGGCCCAGTCCAATGGAAGTGTCCAAGCCCAGGCTGGATGGAGCTCCTGGTTTACTGGAAGGAATCTCTGCTCCTTGGGCTGGGTCTATAAAAGACCTTCGTGACCAGGGGCTGCAGCATGGAAACCGCCAGGCCTCAGGGACAAGGCGTGGCCACGCCCACCAGGCCTTTGTGACATGCAGTGACATCGTGCAAGGAGGCCATTGTGACGCCAGCCTGTGTCATGCCCATGGGGGCTATAAAAGCCTGCAGCAGCTCCCAGGACTCCCAGGAGAGCAGCTCTCTGAGGAGGCAGCAGCTTCTCAAGAGGCAGCAGCTTCTCAGGACACAGCAGCTCCCTTGGGTGCCTGTGGCCAGC
>VXBB01013599.1:22794-42762 GCA_013399915.1 Illadopsis cleaveri | reverse complement strand
AAAAAAAATTAAATTAAGCAAAGACCATCATTCTGGTTAAATAAAATGGAAATGGAAAATAAACTTGCTGTTCTAGCATAATTCTTTTAATTCTCTTTTTTCCCTACACTCTTTTTTTGTCTGAAAATTCAGTACTCTACACAAATATTTCAAGAATAGAAGACTGTGTTTCTTTTGACTGCTGACTATTGTGTAATTGCCTGGGATCATACCAAAAATTATTCCTGTCTTTTAGCTGGTGTTGCTGCCATAAATGGGAAGCATTAACACCTCTGTGTTTTTACAATGTGGATACATTAGCTTGTCTTTTGGTGAAATGATTTCTAACAAAGCCAGTATTTTACTAAGATTTAGGAAAATTAATTTTTAAGGAGTTCTTGTTATTTTTACAGAAATCTCGTTTGCAGTAATAACAGTTTTAGTTACATTAAAATTAAAAAAAAAAATCCATTTCAGGATGAAATAGTATTATTGTGATGGTTAGCAGACTAACCCATTGAACATGTATTCTTAGCATCATAATTCTGTAGGAATAGGTANGTTTGGCTTCTTTTTCTTTGTGACATGGATTGAATGCTGGTGGGTTGCTTTAGGCAAACAATTACCAATCAACCTTCAAGCAGATTCCTTAGGAGTGATTTACACTTTTCCTATATTAAAGCTGTGATGATGATATATTTAAACTGATTTCATGTGTGTCTTTATTTCAATAGGAAAAAGTTACGTTCCTGCTACCTGGGTAAAAATAGATCATAAGTTGCCAAACAGATTGTTTACCATTTGGTGTGATAAAATTAAAATCTTAGAGATGGACAAGAACAACTTGATTCTTTATAATCTTATTTTTTTTTTTTTTTAAAGCAGGGTGTGACACTTGTCATGTAGATGCACGAATATGGAGTCAAGTATTGATGCTTCGCTGTTGCTTGACTTTTAAAAGCAACTTTTGGCTGCTGTTTTTCTTCTTTAAAGAGGGTGTCATACAAATTTATTGCCAAACAGTTCCTGACTTTTAAATGGTACATTTCCGGACTGTGTTCTAATCATTAAGCTTAAAAAAGGTGGAGTGGGCATAGAAGGAATTCTGGATGGCTGAAATTATATATCTTGACACTTTATAAACAAATCTAATTCCTAAAAACAATCTAATTGTAATGTAATTACTCCTATNAAAATTAAAAAAAAAAATCCATTTCAGGATGAAATAGTATTATTGTGATGGTTAGCAGACTAACCCATTGAACATGTATTCTTAGCATCATAATTCTGTAGGAATAGGTAGCTAGAGCATCTCAGTGAATTGTCTGACCAGGAGAGAGTCAGGATTGTTGAGTTGCAACTCTAAATAGTTGTACACAAATAGAATTTTATTGAGTATAAACTTGTAGGTTGTTGCATGTGTTTTTTCTTTTTTCTAGATTAAAACAAGTTGTCAAATTTGTTTGGTTTTGGTTTGTTTGTTTGTTTTCCTTGGTCAGTCATTAGTTCAAAATAAGGTAAAGACAAAAGCCACACATGGCATCAGTTGTAAGGTAAAGAATATTCAATGTATGTTTATATGAAATAGCGTTTCCACAAAAGTTGCTAATAATCAGCAGTCCTCCCAGTTTTCTGGTTTTGGTTGTATTTTCCCATTATGCTCTTTTTTCTGCAGAGCTTAATGGGTTATCAAGTGGAATTCACAGAACAAGGATGGGTTTTGCTTAGGATTTAATCGAGTATGGGTAACAGTTGGAAAATGCATGATTATGTTTTAAACCTCTGAAGTTATGAGTCACTGTTTGGGAGTTTCCTGCTGCATATTTATGAAGTGCTCCAAGATGACTCAGTGTGATTTTTAAGTAAGCATTTGTAATCGTTTTAAGTATGTGCTAACCACTTAGGTTGGGAAGTTAGCATCCAGAATAAAATAAATAGTGGTTTAAATATCAGGTGCCAAGACTCCTTCCTTCCTTCCTTCCTTCCTTCCTTCCTTCCTTCCTTCCTTTTTTAATATTTTTTTTGTGGGATGATCTGTTATTTTTATAGCATTGTTGACCTGTGTGGAGAATACAGATGTGTCAGTAGTGGCAGCTTGAAAACAGGAATGGTTCAAGTGTTGTCTGAGCTCATGCTCAGAAATCACTATCAACCACTCGATGCAGACTGGTCAAGCTGTCACTGACAAGTTCTTTATAAATCTATATTTCTGAGAGAGCATTTTGTTACGCTTCTCACTTGCTTTGTGACCTTTGCCTCTGGAAAATTTGTTGAGTTTTTTGGTAATATCACAGCATTTAAAGTGTATTCTCAGCCTTCAGGAATCCTCAGTTCAGGCGGGACCTCAGCCAGCACAGGCCATGTCCACCTGGCTGAATTGTGCCAAAATGGAGTCAGCAAAGAGTGGAAATTAATTTTGGTGTCATCTCTATGTATGATTCATATCTGCAATTATTTTTCTTATGTCTTCTGAAGAGCTAAGTCCAGATTCCCTGTCCTGAGGAGAAACTTTTTGAGGGAATCACATACAGTGAGTTTATAGGAGCACTGAGTGTGTGTTTAATAGTGTGACTGAAGGCTTGGTTGCTTGGCAGATTGACTTTCAAAGAGCCTGCCCTGGTAGAGAAGAAAGATACGTCAGACTGGAAAGTGTTGCTGTTCTGCAACTCGAAGAACCTATTTCTAGCCAGACTAGAGGATTGATTTAATTTCTGAAGTCTTAGTTCTTGAAAACTAATTTCACTGTTTTCTTATTCTGTTAGTTTTGATCATCGTATTAAGGAGTAGGAATTTGCACTATTCATTCCATATTAAACTCATTAAATCAGTGATAAATTTAGCTGAGTAACTTAACTGATTTTAAAAGTGATTGTGCTACTGGAGCATCTGTTTCCAACCCAAGTAGCAGCTGAAAAATCTGAAGTGCTCAGTCTCTCATATTTATGTGTTAATGTCTGTGCTGAATAAACAGATCTATAGATTAAGTTGTTCAAGCATTCCTCTTTTAAAGCCCCTTTCTTCATTTGCTTCTAATTTTGAAAATTCACTAATTGGGCTTATCCCTTCTAATCAGAGGAATTTATGAAAAAATGAGGATTGTTTAACCCAAGAATTCCAAAGAGCTCTCATGTAAAAATCTGATCAGTTCTAGGAATCTTTTATATAATTGATTTTTTTTCTCCTGATTTGCTGGATGCATTGTTTCTTTTCCAGATACTTCAGTTAATGAAGAGGAGTATTTTTATCTTTTAGGGTATGAGTATGTATAATTTTTCTTCAGGAGTGTAGTACAATAATATTATGAATAAAAATTATACACATAGTGAAGAGAGCTGGGTTCTTCAGCAGAGTGTTTTGAACAGTGAGTGGATTCAATGCCTTCATGAAACCATTTGTATGGGATGGATCCCTGCAATGTAAAATAAGAACTCTGGACTTGTGTAAGACCTTATGCCCATAGTGGGGTGCATGTGATTCTTACTTCCTAGTCTAGAAAATTATTTTCTTATTCTCTGGTGGTTCAAAAGTTTTTAACTTTGACAAGTTGTATGTTGCCATTGGGGAAGCAGAGCAATTAACACAGTTCCTTTACACTTACTGTTGGTAAATATGGTAAAAACAGAAATGAAACTGCAGAGTTAATGATAAGGTGCTTGTGTTGGGGTACTTGTGTTGGTTGAAATGGGTTTTGTTAATGAAGGGCAGCATCATGGTAAGTAAATCTGTCTGAGTTCTTTGAAGCATGTTCAGAGCTCCTGAACAAAGGGAAAATCATTGATACTATTCACTTGAGCCCTAAAACACTCCCAGAGACTCTGACAAAAAGCTCTTTGAGAGAGACAAGCGTGCTGTGAGATGAAAGTGAAGGTCCCATCATGAGCTGAGCTGGTTCAAGGTGGGATAAGTGGCCCATTTACAGCCTGCAGGGTGGTCTTCTGCCTAGTTTCTTGGGATTGTATTGTACCAGTGCATGCTCATAATGGATCTGGGCATCAGGGTGATGAGGAATGTGCCAAAGATCATCAAGGGTAGCACACATGAAAACCAGCTGTTAGGGACTACAGGCTTATCCTGCAACAGGGGTGAGTTGTTAAAGTTTGAGATGAAGATCAGCATTGATCCACATGTGCATGGTGAAGTTAATGCACATGGAGAAGATGGAGTTTAAATTCCAAATGCACAGCAATGGACTCCGAATTAACCATTGCAGTGCAGGGTAGAGATCTTGGAAGCATGAGATGCTCTACAAAGGCAAATAGAATATTAGAAATAGAGTTTTAGAAAGTAGAGGAATAGAGAACAAACCAAGTTTTTTCTTTACCTCTCTTTGTGTGCCATCTTACCCTCTTTTCTCACAAAAGAGTGACAGAAATAGAAGGAACAGGGAAGGGCTGTGTTGAGGAAGAGTGAAACAGTGTAAAAATGTTTGGCATAAAAAACCAAAACTGAATAACTTTGTGGTGTTACCCAGGGACTTGTGGTTGTTGCATATGAGCCTATTCAGGCTTGGTGGTGTTGCTTTGGTGGGAAGGTTGGAGGAGGACTCACCCTCACATTTGCAGACCTTAGGGGTGTTGTAGAGCTTTGTAAAAGTCTCACTTTGTAAACTGAGAATATATTCTGAGAGGTGATGCTTGTTTGCTGAGTCTGGAGCAGCCAGATGTGGTGTAGAGCCGTTAAATCTCTGTGCTCACTGTCTCCAAAGTGAGAGGTGACCTGTCCGTGAATGAGCAGCAGCACTGAGCAGAAGTGTCAGTCCCAGCTGGGGAGTCACTTCTTCAGCACCTGTTTCTGGTTTTCCCTGAAGTTCTTTCTGAATTGTGACTAGGTTTATACGTCATTTCATTTATGGTTTCATGACATAAATGGGGCTTTAATGCTGGAGACGTATTTTTGTTTTGCCCACATCTTGGTTTTATCCACCTCTTACCGGGGTGTGCCTTTAGTGAGAAGGGATCTGCCAACATTTGTGCCTTTCCTCTTGGGGACTCTGCCTAGAGGGTGAAATGAACAGGTTTCAGTGAGGAAATACATACAGTGATGCTGCTTTACAGCACCCAGCATGTTCTTAGTCATTGCTGGGAGAACCAGGTGGTCTCCACACAGAGAAATTTCCCCTTGGAAGGGTGTGTGTATGTCTGTGATTTCTTCATCAACATGTGTCCCTGCTTTATTCTCTTTCTACCTTCCTACTTCGGAGTCAGGGCAGGATTTATCCAAAGCAGTGTGGGCAGCAGGGCGAGGGAGGGGATTCTGCCCCTCTGCTCTGGTCAGACCCCACCTGCAGAGCTGCATCCAGCTCTGGGGTCCCAGAACAGGAAGGACATGGAGCTATTGGAGCAAGTCCCGAGGAGGCCACCCAGATAATTGGAGGGATGGAGCAGCTCTGCTGTGAGGAAAGACTGAGAGGATTGGGATTATTCAGCCTGGAAAAGAGACGGCTTTGGGATGATCTCGTTGTGGCCTTGCAGTACCTGCAGGGAGCCAACAGGAAAGATGGAGAGAGACTGCAAGGGACTGGAGTGACAGGACAGAGAGGCTTCAAACTGAAAGACAGCAAGCTTGGTTTAGATAAAAACAAAAACCTTCTTTACTATGAGGGTGGTGAGGCCCTGGCACAGGTTGCCCAGTGAAACTGTGGCTGCCCCATTCCCAGAAGTGCTCTAGGCCAAATTGGGATGAGGCTCTGAGCAACTTGGTTTAGTGGAAGGTGTCCCTCCATGCCGGGGGGGTTGGAATGAGATGGTCTTTAAGGTCCCTTTCAACTGATGGCATTCTATGGTTCTGTGATGTCAGAATCAGAGAAGCTATTAAGGAGCGTGTTCTGACTTGCCCCTCCATTCCTTCTCATCCTCCAAGACCAGCATACGAGGTTGCCTTGTTCCCTAACACGTGTTTTTCTAACAGATTCTGCAGTTTAGTGTCAGCAGACAGAAAACTCTCCATGGGAATGCTCCATGTAAAAGTAACTCATGTTTAAATTATTTTTAATCTCTCATCTGTATCTCAGCCAAGATCGAGATGCTGTGATAGCTGTGGTCAGCAGTGCTGGGCCCCAGGCTGAGGGAGGTAAAACCTCTGAGGCAGCTGAGAATGGGTATCACCCCCTTGGGCATCCAGCTGCAATAGTGGAACCTAGGAGGTCTGGATGCAATTTGCCTTTAATTAAAGAAGGCAGAATTCTGTGATCGATACAACAAAAAGAATTATGTATTTCCTGAATATTTCCAGAGGGGATTTAAACTCTAGGAGGAACTATTGTCCAGGGGAATTATGCTGTGTATTCCTGCCTTCTGTCTTTAGGAACTAACAACTTGTAGTTTCCAGGTAAAAAATGCACACAAAATCACTTGTGAATGTGTGGCTGCAATAGTCAATTAGGAAGTGCAGAATTTAATGAGAGATGAATGCTATTCAGTACAAGATTGCTGGATATTATATTTTATCTGTCAGCCTGTGTATCTGTTTGTCAGAGTGACCTTTGATTCACCCTGTTTGTTAATGTGGAATGACTACACCAGGCCTGCCTTTAAACTTAACATTATTCTGCTCACATCTCCATTCTCATTATAAACATGGCTATTTTTAGCCTGCACAGATTCAGAATATGCCTTGTAAGCTTAAGGGGGATTTATTGAGCTCCTGTGTGTATTCACTAGAGATTCCTTGTTGAAGCTTACTGATTTAGGATTGGGGAGGGGTAAAATGTACTATTTAATTCCCAGCACATGCCTGCAGGAGCTATATTTAGCTTCAGCTACTTGTCATTGCCATTGTGCTATTTTTACTAAGAGATGCAGCTTTTTCATTGTTCAGGGGTTTAACTAGACAGAAGTGTGGATGGATGAGCTCCATAAACTCTGGCGTGGTGCAGGAATTGCTGCTGAAAGTCCGTGTGTGTGCACTGGGGGCTCTTGAGTAACGCTGCACCAGAGCCCTGCACAACAAGCACCTTTTTCACTAAACAGGGTGTGTAAAGTCTCCTGGTTAACACAGGTGCTAAAAATTACATTTAATTGTGTGTTAGGCTGACAGAGAAGCTTAACAAGAGTGACAATGTGGGCTTTGTTTGTATTTGTACATGTAAAGGTCTGACTTGCTGCAGAGGCAGGATTTATTTCATTGCTTAATCAGTTGTTGAGAATTTTTTCCTGGCTTCTGTAGTTGCCAAGTGTATTTTTAATGGAATACAGAAGAGAAAAATTAGCATGGAGAGTGCGTGCTGCAGTTGGGTCCATGAGGATGACTACATATGCACTACAGGATTATTACATATGCATATCCTTTTTATAATGCATGTATCAAGGCTCCTGCTATCAATTACTGCACTGTTTGGTGCTCTAAGGAACAATATCTACAGGGATAGTCTCCTTTTCTTACTTGGGGAAATTTAGGAATTCTATCTTGATCAATGAAATATTCCAGTGGATTCAGATTTGCTTCAGGATTGACATGCAGAGAAAAGTATGGGTGCTTTCTGCCCTTTCTTGGGTGCTTAATTTCTCTTTAAAAACACAGGATTTATGTTTTAGCAAAAAAAAAGAGGACAGTCATATCATTTATGAAAATGCAAAACCCCTAAAGAATTTTGTGTGTCAGAAAATCAGACAGGTCAACCTTGAGTGAAGAGACTGATATTGTCCAGTGAGAGTACAATGAATAAATATCTTCCTGCCAATCTCAAGTCCGTGGTTGGATTTGATGATCTTGGAAGTCTTTCCCAACCTTAGTGAATCTGTGATTCCATGATATTGCTGTGCACTTATCCCACCAATTATTTTCCTGTAAAATTTCAATTTATTGTATATATATATTTTAAAATAATAATGAGGTAGTGTTTTCCACAGGCAGAAAACTTCATAAATATTTGTTGGCGAGTTCAAATTCTAATCTTCATTTCTTAACATGGATCTCTTTCTTGAGCAGCCTAAGATTGTGCCAAACACTAAAGACATTAGAGAGAAACAATTTCATTTCAGTTTTGAAATAATACTTACCTTGAATTAACCCTTGTGAGGTTCTTTTCATAACAACTGCTAAACTCCACTTCTCCTCCCAAATGTCCTTTCAATACCAGCATTTCAGGTTAAGGAAGGTCTGGGTGTGAAGGAATGATGTGAATTCCTGCATGAACAAAGTTTTGGGGGTATCAAGATCCAAGTCCTTCAGGACTGAGTTCAGCAGCAAGAGTTGGGTCCAGAGACTCCAAGCTAAAGAGTTGTGCCTAACTCAAATCCACGGATTCCAGCAGTGCTGTTCTTTCCTTGGGGATGAATAAAGACACAATTCTACTGCCATTTAACTGGAGGATTTTTTTCCTATTGGATTGGAGATTTTTGTCCTCCCAAGGAGAATTATAGAATTTGGAGGTAGCCAGAAGTGTCTCTGCTTTTCCTCTTTAGCTGTGTGGGAGGTTTTTTTTTTTCCTTTTATCCTCCTGAGAACAAGTGAGGAGGAGGATATTCAGCCCATGGGCATAGAAGCACCACTTACTTTTCCCAACATTGCTGTTAAACCTCATTCCTTTTACACAAAATCATCCTTTAAGCTTTTTTTTTTTTAATACAGACTTTATTCTTTGTCAGGTTACCGTGTAGAACCATGGGCTGTAGACTCAGTGATGAGAGGAAGAATCAAAAATGACAGGTATTCTTTTGTTAGACCATTGTAAATAAAGCTCGAGAAAGTGCTAATCTGTATTAATTTTGATAGCTGGATGAATACTTAGGCAGAGCTGTGTGCATTTCCAAATGCCAGCACTGGGTTTTGAGCTCAGTGCTAAACATAGACACGGTCCTTGTGTTCACGAATTGCTACAAAGTGGACGCTTGATATGTTTGAGTCTCATCTTCCTTGGTTTCAGCTATTTAGGCATCTCCATTTCATTCCCAATGCTCACTTTTTGGCCTTTTCCTTAAAAATGAAGATTCAGCTGTGTCCCATGTCCTGTGTTTGTGTCTGACATGTATTGTTGGACCAGCATATCTCACGTGCTTGAATTGAAAGCTTGCAGCCTGCAGGATTGGACGTTTTTGAGGTTGATCCAGTACTACATGGTTTTGGGGCCATCTCTGCTGTTTTCAGGAGCTTGAGCATTGCCAGGGTCACCTGCTGCCCTTGAAAAGAGTGTGGTTAATTGGAGAAACTCGCTTTCTCCTTGTTACTGCCAGATCATTTAATTAGTTGCAGCTAGGCAGCTGAAATTCCTGATTCATGGTTTATTTACACAAAGCTCTTTAAAGATTTTAAGCATTCCACACAGTAGAAGAAATGGAGAAATTAATTTTGTTGAGACAGATCCTCTGGTGCCTTTTGTGAAATGGAACTAATGAAGTAGCACATTTTTATTTCTTTCTTTTTTACTGATGAGGATTTCACTGATTGTTGGTTAGAGTTGAGTATGAGAATGGAATGGTTAGAGAAGAAGAGGAAGGAGGGAGGGAGGCAGAGACAACTTAACAAAATTGGGGTTCATAGTAAGTTTCAGGGGAAAAAATCCCACACTCAAACCAGGAAACACAAGACAACAGGTAAGAAAAGGGGCTCAAGTCAGAAAAAATGGCTGAACACTCAGGAATGCATGGAGCCAGTGCTGCTAATGGGAATTTTGGGTGACAAGCAGATGAGTAGAAGGATAGGATCTGGGAATAAATCATGTTTACAATTGGGCAAGTAATCTCTGTATATTTCTTTCCCACAGGAAAGTGTATTTGAAGGTTACACACCTAGAATAAAGTCTTTTTTCAAATTTCAAGCCCTAATCACATAAGAAAGTATACTCATTAATGAGAATAGTGTTCTAGAAGCCCTTCGGAAGCTAAAATGGAAAGATTATGTTCTGAATTTCTGTATTTTTGAGTCTGGTCTTCTGGTATTTCTTTAGTCATTGCAGTCAGCATCTGCAGTTCCTCAGGAGCAAACTGCCTGTAGCATCAACATTTAATCTTCTATTGAGTGCTGAGATCTACTTAGTGCCATTTTTACTATACTAAGGGAATTTAGCAAAGACCTACAAACACAATATATGTGAGCCTTGCTCACAAATTATGATTTATTAATTTAACTATGGAAAACACCAATAATATTCTAAAAATTATGTTTCAGTTTGGAAAAAATTTGAGGACAAAATCTTGCTTGGCTCTCTTAAACACAAAGAGAGGGATGTGGAGTGATGGGATACTCTAAGAAAAAAAATATTATAATAACAACTGAATCTTCTGGTTCTTCCAGTAGCAAGATACACACAGGATAAAGTCAATTATTACCAGTAAAATTGTTTAGAAATAAAGAAGCAAAGAATAAGGAAACAAATTGACCAAACAAAATGAGTGATGTAGGAATTCTACCCAGGAGCTTCTGACTTAAACTGTTTCCAGGCTGGTGAATTTTACAAACCCCAAAATTAAGATGTATAAAAGTAATTTCCCTCAGAAATGAGGAAAGTAAATTCATATTTTATTGTTTACTCGTTTACAACACATTACTAAAGATTTGAGTTTCCTGACTACTAATTCATGCACTGTGTCATTCTCACTGTTGGTGGTTTCTTTGCTGATTATTTCTAATTTTGCTCTTCAACAGTTTTTAAAATGTTTTTACAGCTTGTTTTTTATTTTTTTTTTTTAAGAAAATGATATTTTAAATGCTTTTTATATAATGAAAGATTTTTTTCTTAAAAAAAAGGTCTGATCATGAGAATTGCTAATATTAAATTAAGCTGATGCCTTGTGTTCTTCTATGGAAGTTTTATTTTCCTTTACATGGAGCATATAGTGATTACATCTCTGCAGGTGGGCCCTTATATCCTTGATTTATAGTTCCTTAATATGCTCTTGGTCTAAGGCAAATTCTTGAGCTAAAATAGTCTTATTTGCCACAATAGAACATTGAGCATTTTTTGGGGGGGCAAATTTTCTTGAGTCTGGTATTCAGTCAGCCATCCCTGAGTTGAGAACAAGCAGAGAGAAAGGACTGAGCACCATATTTCACTTGTCAGCACAAGAAATGCCCTTCACACAGCTTTCCCCTCATTCATTTCTCTGTTTCTTTTGACATTGCCTGTTTTGGAGTTTTCTGTTCTCAGTAACGTTCCAGCTTCTGCATGAGCACCAATAATCTGTAGAATCAGATGGAAATTTTCTTTAGATTTGACTCTCTGCTTCTGCATAGGAAATACTGTGGTAGTAGTTCAGTAGAAATATTGCTCTGAGCTGTGGATTGCAAGTGAATTGGCATTTTAAAATCAGTGCTAAAGGTGTTGCTGCTCAGAGTCACCACTGAGGTGTTGGCAGGGGGGTCCTGACTGTTGTCAATGGGTGAGGAAACTTTAGTGTCCAATGGTTTGCTTTTTATTTGTGGCATCAAACCTTAGTTCCTTTCTAACTTTGCTTTAAATTTTATTGTAAGAGAACAAACTGGTGCCAGCTCTATGCCAAAAATACTTTGAGGACAAAATGCTTGAAAAAACAAACCAGCAATTTTTGATAGTTTATCTGCAGAATATTTCTGGTAGGTGTCATTGATAGTCAGTGCTGCTGCTTAAGAATCTCTCATTTGGAACTTAGATGCAGAAACATTTTTGTTTCCTTTTCTTCATCAATAGAAGGGAGGACCAATGAAATCATAAAAAATTTATCAAGCCAAAGCCATCATAGTAAATATTTCCTGTTGAGTTTCCAGAATGGAGCTCTGCCTTAAAAACAAGAATCCCCCAAATCATTTAGGTTTCTGAATTTCAGATGTGTTCAACAGTTATCAACAGGCTTCTTTTCCTGTCTGCCCTGAGAGCCATGTGTACTCCTTCCTTCCTTCCTTCCTTTTGTTTTGTGGATCTGCAGGCAGAATGATGTTCTGGACACCCTGCCGTCTCATTTTCAGTCTGCAGTGATGCAATTTGGAGAAATCTAAGAGAGGCTATTGGGATCTGTAAGGATGAAGAGACTCTGCAGCTCAGGCTGTGATTTCTGAAGGTTTGACAAGGAGTCAGGATACAGCATTATTTAAATTGGGGGCTGTAGCATTTGGGCTGTTCTCTGCTGGTGCTGTGGGAGAGAGTGGTAAATGATTTTAAATTTGTTGGTTTATGAAAGTGTAGGATTTCTTTTTTTTCTATCATAGAGATAGAAAATCAATCTTTCATGTTACAGGTGAAGTAATTTTTGAGGTTGTAAAAGAGATTGAATTTTGTTGTTGTGGGGTTTTTTAAAATATTTTTTTCTGTTCATATCACATAAATCCTAAGCAATAAAACTTTCTCTTATCACCTGAAGGCTCCTGAAAAAAAATTATTCAGTCATGCTCGTCACCTACACATCCATCTACAGTCCTGATGTAAAGTCTGGCTGATGTTTTTTCCTTGTGTGCACATGCACATTCATAGACTCCTGCAAATCACTATGGCCAGAGAAAGAACAGAGTTTTGGGTGTTCTGCAGTTCTCAGAATCTCTTGTCTCCCCAGTGTTTAATGTGCCCAGTTAGATCTTACATTTTGGGTGAGAAGGGATGTCCTGCTGCTGTCTGGATTAGTAGAAGATGGTTGGGTTTCCTTTTCCCTGTTCTCTCCCGTGGTATTTCAGGAGACACAGCATCATCAGCAGGATTTCTCCCACAAATTCCCCCCTGCAACAGGGACCAAGATTATGATGGTG
Source organism: Illadopsis cleaveri (assembly GCA_013399915.1). Lineage (NCBI taxonomy): Eukaryota > Metazoa > Chordata > Aves > Passeriformes > Timaliidae > Illadopsis > Illadopsis cleaveri. The sequence goes on along the minus strand of VXBB01013599.1, from coordinate 30,135 downwards.
GCCTTAAACTCTCCTGCTCATCAGTGGCACATAATGGTTGCATTTTAAGCCTTTTTCCTGGAGGTTTTTCACTTGGTCTAGGATGGAAAGGAGTTTGTATCTGGAATCGTGATGCTCTGTGACCTTTCAAGCTGAAATCTGTGATGTGTGTACCTGTAATGACATGGGGCTGGGCCTGCAAAAGCAACTTTTTGCTATGGCCCTGTGAGGAGTGAACCATGGAGCTTTTCCCAGCAGGAGCCTGTGAGCATTACAGCAATCATACAGAACATGCACAGAGGTTTCACCATGCCCTAATTGAAATTGAAGTCCATTCTCCCATTACAACATAAGCAGTGTCAGATCCCTGTATTTAGAGAGCCTGGTTCTGATTTTTATGAAATGGTCCACTTGGTTAATTAGGATGAAGTATGTTTTGAATGGATTTGTGCTTTTTTATTTCTGTGTTTAATATTGATTAGCTCTCCTGACATAACATAAACTTGAGTTCATTAACTACAAATTAGGAATTGAGTTAAACAGAGTAGATGGGGATGTCCAGAGTGCCCAGTGCAGGGTTTTATTTGTATTGTAAGGTGACTCTCATGAATTTTAATGAAACTAAATTAAGAATTAAAATTAGTCCACTTAAAAGCGAGTTGGAAATAGGCAGAACAGTCAAGTGCACATATACAGCAGAACATTAAACACTTGATTTTGGTATTCTTTAAATCACTGGATGGCAGTTTTTTTAAGAAAATTATTCTATCTCACGTTCTTTTCCTTCAGCCAGACTTCGAATGCTGTCAAACAGAAATGGGGTTTTTGTAAGTTGGAAAATCCTTAGATTGTTCCGTAGAGCTCATGAAAAAAATAACAGGTCTCATAATTTATTTTGTAAATCTTCAGTTGAAAGGCAGAGGGCTTTTACCTATCTGAGGGTTGATGGTGTCTGATAAATAGATTTGGTTTCCTGGATAAGTTGTTGACTTGAGGTTTGGCATTTTTTTCCTTTGTTTTATAAAGAATGAGCTAAATGCCAAAGATTAAATTGGTGTTGTTTCTAAAGCCTTTTAAGAAGTGTCTGTCCTTCCAGATACAGGCTTCAGCATAATATGTGTTGCCCACCTTAGGGTGGAGGGCTGGCACTGCCTCTGTCCTTGCTCTGAGCTGTGGCAGCAGCAGCTGCCCAAGGACCAGAATAAAAACTGAGGGGGAAAAAAAAAAAAGTCTAGTGACATTTCCCAAATTCTCACCTTGCTTCCAGCAAATCATATTTCAGGAATATAATGAAAGAAGAGGTGGTGAATAATCTCTTTGGATCAATCAAAGGTTTGTTCTGAGCTTGAACATTGATGATGACATGGGGACTGTGCTGGGAAGCTTCTCCCATGCTGTTCATCGAGGGGAAAGACACAAAGCCCCAAATTTCCTCACAGAATTAAAGGGCTCAGTGCTGCTGAGAGCAGTGAGTGCATAAGGCTCATGCTAGAGAATCATCCTCATTTTTAATATTCACTAGCCAGCCATTTCCTATAAAATGAACACAGAGACAAGGTGCATGCAATTAGGTGTTGTTCCAATCTGTCAGTTCATGGACATGAGAGTAAGTTTGCAGTGACTTGTTGAGAGACCAGATTCCTTTAGCTTTGTATAACCTTTATCTGCCCCCAAACTTTGAAGCTTTTCCATCTGATTTTGCAGATAGTGAAATGGTGAATATTTTTCAAGAGTATGAAAGAGTGGAGCATTTAATAAACCCTAACTCTTTTAAGCAACACTTTTCATTTTTTTTCGATGTTGAATGTGATAAGGAAAGGAATTATGTAAAGGGAAGTCCAGCTGACTTTGTGCTGCACTCTTTAGTTTTCGAAAGGATTAGGCAACTGTTTGCCTAAGCTGCAGTTATTTGTTAGGTTGCCTTTTTTCCTGAGATAACAGAACGGATGGGTTAGGAAAGCAAATTTGCAAATCACTTCTGTGGCCTAATTTAATTGAACTTGTGAAATGCAAAGTAGTGAAAAATAGCTAACAAGGAATTGACTTTTATTCCTCTAGACACTGGAAGCTATTTTGAATTTCAAGTACTCTGGTGGACCAGGACACGCTGAAGGATATTACAGGAACCTTGCCCTGGGCCTCCACGTGGAGGTGGAGCCCTCTGTTTTCTTCACTCGCATCAGTACCCTGCCAGCAACAAGGTGAGCCTTGCCCTGACTCTTGAAATCTCACTCACTGTCTCTGTTCTGTTAAATATAACTTAAACACCACATTGGAAACATTTTTAATATCATCAGCAACATGGAGGTAAAGAATTACCTTTTACCTTGAAGAAATTTTCAAAATTGCTCATTTAGGAGTTTATTGAAGCAATTAATGTGCATTCAGCAGCTTCTGAGGTTCAGACGTTTTCTCATGATGATGTATTTTAGCAGGGACAGGGTATCTCATTTTTATTGTGTAATTTGATTACTTTTTTCTGTATCTCTTAGCAGTTGTGGTGTGTCATACATTACAGAGTTTGGTGTTTTTATAATAGAATCTTACTGAAAATGCACGTGTGAATGATGTGACAAGTAAATTGTGACCAAACTCTCCTTTTGTGTTTGTTGTCTCGTGTAAAGCACAGAGTAGTTTCACATGTCATAGTGAATATTAAAAATCAAGGCAGCACTTGGTGGTGTTCAAATGCTGTGGTCATGAAAATGTTTGAATAAAATTTATCAGCCACTGAATGCAATCAGTTTTAATAATTAGTAGGATTATTGTAAAAAACGCTCTATGCACAGTGGGAGCAAGAATTTGGTTTGATTAAATTCTGAGATTATTTCAGTGCAGTTATGTATGCAACACTAACAATAATAATAATAGTTGAGAGGCAATTTAATTGATCCAAGAGATTCCTACTGGGCCCGGGAGCCTTTCATAACAGACTTCAGAAATTTATAGATGGGCAAGAAGGAACTTCCAGTCTAGGAGGTACTGTGTGAATATTTAATTTTCGAAGGAAAGAATTGAGTCACCAGTATCATACCATGGCAGAAGTGTTCAAGGATAGATGGACAGCCAGTGGCAGCAACAGTGCCTGAAAAACAGGGCTGTGAGCAGAAGAATTAAAGCCTCAAGGAAAGTTTTAGGCTTGAACATGAGGTTGGAGAGTCTGGAACAAGAAGAGTGATAAGATGGGATTTTTTGCTAAAACATATGTTTAAAACAACTTCTGTTCCTGCTGAAGGGAAGATGACTGACAAGGGAGTGGAGTTTTTAATCATGACTCTGCCAAGAGGGAGGGGATTCTGTTCTTCCCCACAGGTGATGACAGCAAATAATGACCTTTGCAGATAATAAGGGAATTTTAGGTTAGGCAAAGATACTGAAATGCTGCAATAGTTTTTTAAGAAAATGTTAAAAAATGAGATGAACAAGATTATTTTTAGTGAGTCATTTGTGTCCAGCTTTTATAAAACCATATGGTTCTATTAGTAAGCACGTTTCTTGAGCATTTTGCTGCTTGAAAGTGTAACATAACATGGTTTTATTATTTTAGGGATTACTCAAATAAAGCAAATTTAATGCTGCTTGGCAAAGTCAGAACACGGTATCTGGAACAACTGTAAAGTTCTGGGCCCCTTTTTAATGATGTTCAGTTTCATCCCTGCATTGGCACATTCTTCCGCATTTGTAAGGTTTTCAAGATTGAATAAGTGATGTCTCTTGAACAACCTGGAAGTACCACAGCATCAGCTAAAAACAGTTTTCAAGAAGACTCATTATACAGGTTAAAATAACCAGATTTCATTTATTATTTGAAGGCACAGTCCCCTCCATTCAGTGTCAAAGAAGCTCTCCATAATGTGTATCTCTCTCAAAATGTGTATTTTTAATGGACAGACTGCTCTGTGGTTCACTGCAATTCCTTATAGTTGCAGGGTGGATTGGGAGTGAAGCTGCAAATCTTCCATCAAAGCTTCAAATGCAACCTGATGCTTTTATTTGACTCCCCCTTGTTGGGATGTTGGCTTTTTGTGCTTGGCTTCCCCAGCTGTGTTTTGTGTAGGCCAAGCTTATCCCACCCCTGCCTTGTTCATCTCCTCTCTGGAGTTCACCATGTGGGACAAGCATTTAATCCTGAAATCTTTACAAATAGATGGAGGTGCTAATTCAAAGGCAGAGTTTCTGTGTTAGCAGGGCACAGTTTCCCACATCGTGTGGCTACTGGTGCTATATTTAGTGCCTCCAATTCAGCCAAGTGCTTCAGCTCACATTGTGTGTGTTTGCTTCATCCTTTACCTGTTCATCACACTGATCAGCAGTTAGGTCAGTGGTTTGCTGATTGGAGATGTAGTTAAAGATGTGGCTGCTTTTAAGGGTGCCTAAAAGCTTTACTGAGTTGGAGAAAAAGACTGTAATATTTACATTTCTCTCAGAAACATTTTCTTGACAGACTTGTCAAAAAAGCTTTTTTTTTTTTGTTGTTTGGTGGTTTGTTTTGTTTTGCTTTGCTTTGTTTGGTTTGGTTTTTTGTGTGGGTTGTTGTTGGTTTTTTGGTTTGGTTTGGTTTGGTTTTGTTTTGTTTGTTACTTTAAGGATATATTGTTTGCTAAGTCATGAAGGCATTTTGGTGTTCCTATATCTTACTGCTTGTTCCATGTTATTGGCTTTAGTGATCTGTAACACGGTTCCTTTACACTTCAGCATCCATGTGCAGGTTCTCCATCAGAAGGAGAAATCGTAGCATTTGACATTGTAATTTAGAGTAAAAAATTGCAGAAATGTGTATCCCAATCTGCTAAGGATAACTGCTCATCATTAGAGGAAACAAAGTTTGTTTTTATAGTGTTATCATCTCTGCTGTCTGATCGTCTCTGAGATCAGAGACACAAGGACAGCATATTATAAGTTTGGGGTTTTTTTACTTGCTCTGGTAAAAACTCAGATTTGATTTCCTTTTGGTTTATAACTGAGACTTCACTGCTTGAGTATTGTCTGAGATGCTGAGCTATTTTTGTTTAGTCATTACAAGAAATTGTATTTTATAGTTTACCTCCTTAGCTGTCTTTTCAGAATAGAAGCTATCATTGCTTTCATTATCTGGATTAAATTTTTTCCTTTTCTTTTTCATTTTATTGTTTTTGTTTTTAATTTTTGCCTCCACAAAAGTAAGAAACATTATCTAAGTAATTCCTGGGCTTAAAAAGTCAAAGCAAACTAAAAAAAACTTTGAGCATTGATTCTTCCCTTAGGCCTTTAATGAAAAAACCTCTGGAAAAATGTTAATGAAAACATTTCACCCCCCATTGTAACATAAAGATTGGTTTATGTAAAAGTCTTCCAAACTTAATTGGTATTTCTTCTATTTAGCTGCTTGAGCAGAAGTGCATGGGAAATATCACTGAAACAACTGGGGATTTGGGCTTGGGTTTTGTTTCTTCAAATATCTAAGCAAAATTATATCTTCCACTCATGCACAGGCTCCTGCCTCATGGGAAGAAGCTTCATTAGCCACACCTCAAATATATCTTCAGTTAAGTTTAATCATGACAACAGATCCTTTTAACCTTTGTCTGTGCTGGTCTAGGGGGTGTTGGGATCATTGGATGCAGCCCTTGCCACACTGCAGTGCCTGATCTGCTGCTTGATTCTGGTTCAGTGTGGGTTGTTGTTGGTTTTTTGGTTTGGTTTAGATCTCAGATCTTCCAACACCCAATTCTGGTTCAAATTTCTGCTCTCCCCACACCCTGTTCTGGTTCAGATCTCAGCTCTCCCCACACCTGACTCTGGTTCATATCTCTGCTCTTCATCCCCACATCCAATACTGGTTTAGACCCCTGTTCCTGGGGTGACATCCCCACACCCAATTCTGGTTCAGATCTCAGATCTTCCAACACCCAATTCTAGTTCAAATCTCAGCTCTCCCCACACCCAGTTCTGGTTCAGATCTCAGCTCTCCCCACACCCAGATCTGGTTCAGCTCTTCCCCCAACACCTAATTCTGGTTCAGATCTCAGCTCTTCCAACACCTGATTCTTGTTCAGATCTCTGCTCTTCCAACACCTGATTCTTGTTCAGATCTCTGCTCCCCCNTATATTTAAATGATATTTAAATTTTAAATAATACTTAATTTAAATTATATTTAATAATATTTTTAATATATTAAAATATATTTACTAAATGGTAAATATATTTACTATATAGATACATCTATATAGTAAAATTGTTCTAATTGTCTTCTGTAATTTGCCTTACCACGTTAATTGATTCCATACCAGGGCTTAGCCCCCAAAACACTGCTGTGCTTCCAGGCCTTCAAGCAATGCAGTTCCAGACTGCCAGTGGGGATTCCAGGATCTGATCCTAGACTGCCAGTGGAGATGAATTTCAAATGGTTCAGTGTAAGGAAACATTCTGTTGCTAGTATTGTGTGATTCTCCTCCTCATTTTGATATCCTGTTAGCAACANGTTGGGATCATTGGATGCAGCCCTTGCCACACTGCAGTGCCTGATCTGCTGCTTGATTCTGGTTCAGATCCCTGCTCTCCCCACACCCAATTCTGGTTCAAATCTCTGTTCCTCCAGCACTCAGTTCTGGTTCAGATCTCAGCTCTCCCCACACCTGACTCTGGTTCATATCTCTGCTCTACATCCCCACACCCAATTCTGGTTTAGATCCCTGTTCTCCCCACACCCAATTCTGGTTCAGATCTCAGATCTTCCAACACCCAATTCTGGTTCAAATTTCTGCTCTCCCCACACCCTGTTCTGGTTCAGATCTCAGCTCTTCCCCCAACACATAATTCTGGTTCAGATCTCAGCTCTTCCAACACCTGATTCTTGTTCAGATCTCTGCTCTTCCAACACCTGATTCTTGTTCAGATCTCTGCTCCCCCCACACCCAGTTCTGGTTCAGATCTCAGCCCTCCTGCTGGTACAGAGGATGTTCTGTCAGTGAAGGATCTCATCTGCTCCCAGGTCCTTCCCTGGGTGTCACCCTGTGCTCCCTCAGCTCCCTGCATCCAAAGGGGCTGGCAGAGCAGCCTTGTGCTGGGAAATATTCCCTCTGATCCTCTTCCCTGTGATCCTTGGCTCTGCTTGGTTTTGTGTCCAGGGAGGGGACTGTCCCAGGGGGCATCATCAACAATGCAGGAGTCTGAAGCAGCCTTGGAAGGGGGTATAAGAGATAAGGAATTCATATGGAAAGTTCTCCCACTCTGTCCTGCAGCTCAATGAAATCTTGAAGGGCTTCAGGGGATCTACTTGTTTAACCACTTATTCACCATAAAATGGTAAATGTATTTACTATATGGTAAATTTATTTAAATAATATTTAAGTTTTAAATAATACTTAATTTAAATTATATTT